>CABFOV010000020.1:439053-461635 GCA_902141375.1 Timema poppense | reverse complement strand
GGGGGGGATATAAAGTATGTGCTAGAGAGAGTGTGAGAGAGTCCATGAATGTGTGTATGTGTTTGCGAGAGAGAGAATATGTGTGAGACATAGATAGTGTGAGTGAGAGATAGTTTATAGGAAATACAAAGTGTTTGTCTTTGTGAGAAGATAGATGGAGTACACAAAACATTACTTTGAATTACTATTAATTCAAAATGAATTGTTAACATGGAAACATAATTGATCTTGTTTGTAACGAAATTGTATTTGAAAAAATGAACACCAAGACCTTTACTTATATCATAAGATAGATTGGATACACAAAATATCACTTTGAAATATTATTAACATTTCACGGTCATTTTTTTAAGTTTTTGGTGACCAGGTGGTCTAAGGGTAAGGTGTCGGACTTTTGGTTTTAGGGGTTCGGGGCTCAATCCTCGTCCCCGACACAGATTTATCTGATTTACAAACCCTTCCTTTCCCTCTGACAAGACGGATTGTGAATGTGTGGAATGCCAGGCCTCCAGCGTGGTTAGGATTCCACGTTAAACTGTAGGTCCTCCATTTCATCTCAAAATCACCCTACCATTACACATCAGCGAAAGTTTGTATAACCCGAACGGGTAATAAGACGCGGTGCTAATAATAATTTTATTTTTTTTAAATTATAATATATATTAAATATATTAAAATACAATTATATCGTTTTTAATCTACAGTAGCCCCATGGCTTCTTTGGTGCTGACTGACAGCTGACAGCTGACATCTAAAAGCTTTGAAAAGTTAACAGACAAAATTATGTATCCCTACGCCGAACCATATGATCTCTAAAAACATGTGTTTAGCAGCTGTCAGTCAGCACCATATAAGCCATGGGGCTGCTGTATAATTCATTCAAAACTTAAGTAAATATTTTAGTGAAATTGAATACTTAAAATTTTAATTTGTGAATTATATTCAATATTGTTGATTTAAATGCGAATTAACGATAACAATATTGCAATAGCAATAAATAATTCCACAGTCTAGGAAATTGTTTCCGTTCATCAAAGAATGTATGTAAAAGATGTGTTAAAACCTGCTATTGTAACGGAAGGCGGGAAAATATTAATACAAACAAACTTATGTATGTATAACCTACTATTATTGATATATTTAGTATGAGTACAGTTTAGATCAATTACTGCTTCCAGACTGTGGTCTGGGTCGGATTTACATCCAAGCCATATACTTTCCACTACCAGCTTGGTACGCCTGTTGTAGCTTCATATGCCTTATAATCTATCTTAAGACTAGGAAAGGCACAACATCCAAGCCACGGCCGTTAATTAATCACTGTGAAACGGTAAACACACATTTCACCCATTATACATATTTCGGCTATGTTGGAAATTGAACCCGGAACTCCTATCTTGATAGTCCGAAATGCTACCAATTGAGCTAGGGTGTCGGATGTTTAGTATATTATATACATATTTGCCATTAATTTTTATATTATTGCACCGTACAACTCAAGAGTTATTATTTTTAACCCAAGAGAAATATTTTTATTTACCGGTATAAGACCAAGCACATATCAGTGTCTCCATGAAAAGCTAAAAATTCTCTGGGAAACTAGGGTATATGGTGGAAAATATCATGTTTGGCGATATTCTGAACCCCTAACCTTAAAAGTGAATGATCGTTTTTAAAAATCGGTTCCGTAGTTTTCTCGTAACTTAAATAACCAGAAACGGCTTATAAAACTATACATAAAAGCAGAGGAAAATATTGAAAGACAAAGAAGATGAAGGAATAAAATCAATAATTAAAAATATGTATATTTTTCAACTCATTAACATCAGTTTGTTCAATAAATAGACAAATAATTTATTTTATCTTTCTATTTATTGAAACATACCAGTGAAAAAAGAATTGAGTTTGTATTATGTTTTGTGACCAGAAAGAAATATTTTATTTACATAATAATATACAAGCTCACAAACAATTTAATGTTTCCATGTTGATGAAACCCAAGAATGAAAATATTAATATCCTCTAAGAAAATCAGATTTTCCTTTGAAAATAATACTTTTCCCGACATCATGGACCTCTAACATTTAAAAATAGAGGTCGATTGTCAAAATCTTTTCGGTCATTTTCTCGTAATTCCAATTGCTCTAAAAGCGATTATCAAGTTATATAAAAGATATAATTTTATTTAAAAGTTACATTTAAATTCTCCTACCTATTAACTCTAGAATAAATTTTTATTTCGATTATGATATTGAAATTCAACTTTTTCTAATATCGCAAGTCCATCAACATTGTTTCATTGTGAGGTGTGGACATTGCTGTCTGTGAATCCCCGTCCTGTTTTCTCAGGGCTGTTATCGAGTCGACCCAACACAATGTCCTGCTCAGACAACGCTCAGAAGCAACTTTGACAGGAAACACACAACGTGCCTCCTTTAGCCCTCAGATCCGTTGTGTGTTTTTCAGTTGACGATGAACTAGTCGAGTTTGGTCGACTTGTGGGTCTCACAGAATATGAAAGTCAGATTAAGAGTGTCGTTCCATCTACCCCCTCACCCCCCTTTCGAACCTAAACCCAAACCAAACTCATTCTATTTTTTTTAGGGTGTTCGTAGCGACCCGACAGAATACTAAAATAAGTCTTACCTCCTTTTACTTCCCTCGTTCCCCTACACACTGTCTTCTTCAACCAGTCTTATCTGTCGCAAACAAAGCATCCCCAAGACGAAAGTCTGTCATACACCACCAGACCTCCGGGCTTTCTGATTAACATCGCATGAGGAGAATGTCTGTAGAGTGGCACGGTAGAGATTTTTTTTTATTCTTTCCTCAGAAACAGAAGTATTTTAAGTTGGTATTTCGGCTGAGTGAGGTTATTTAACGAGGTACAATTTAAAGTTTAGTTTTAGTAAAGATAAGAATGGTAGAACGTATACTTCGTATACTTCTCTACTTTAAAATATTAAATATGTCTGCTAATTTAATTTTCTTATTATTTAATTTAAAATTGACTAGATAAATCTGTATGTTGAGACAAGTTAATTTTTACCTACAACACTTTATTTTTCATAATCTATTCTTCTTTACAAAGAAAGTTTTTCCGTCTATAAACATTTTATGCACACCACTAGAACATAACTGATTTGGATCAAAATGGGTATCTTTTAACAAGAATAACAAAGTTTTCTAAAAATTCCCTCGAGCGAAAAAGACGAAAATATTGACAGAAAAAAATCCAAGACACTTCACATAATTTTAAATAGAAGTTCTGTAATAAAATAAATTGTTTAAGCAAGATAACTAAAAAAATATATAATGATAGTAATAATTTAGAGGAAGTTTTACATTTTTTTTATAAAACTATAAAAATTCATGTCTCCAAATGGGATATATATATATAAAAGTAATTTTAAAACAATTTTAGGAAATAGCGAATGAATCGTAGTAATGAATATTATTCAAAGCAAGACACTGAAAATAAATATTTTATGATTGAATAAAGTTTATATTAATTATTGTTTATATTTAAATTTCAGATCTGATCTATACTCACGTAACATTTAATGTACTGTACCTTTCATCCACCCTGAAATGTAGCAAGCTTATCATTCATGGTTCCACTATGGCACAGCTTATAAGATAGGGACAAAGTGTAATCCGTCAAGGTAGATAAAGTGTAAATTAAACGAAATAATAACACACTAAGCAATTGGCCATAATGTGCTCTTAGATAGTTCTACTAATAAAACAAAGTGTAGGTATATATGTCTGTTGCATGGAACCGCTAAAATGATTGAGATGTAGTGTTTTTCCTGATAGCATGTAGATTTTTATAAAGGGTTCTTAGGCCATTGATAAAACCAATTAAATAAACAAAGCTAATATATTTTATTTAGTGCGGATTTAGCCGCATCTATATATCTTATTCTGAAAATTGAAAAATTTACGTGGGGCATGGGAATCGAACCCGGCACATTTGGCTTAGTAGGCCTACGCCAATACTCTAGCCACTGAGATATCCAGGAATCGTCCCTTTCCCAGAATATATATATATATAGATGGAGTAATCTTCACTCAAAGAATACATAATAGCTTTTGCTATTTGATTCTTAAATATGCAATCCCTTACAGTTATAATAATTGTACAAGTGACAGCAATAAACCAACTACCGAGTCGAGGGTGGCTGTGTTATCTGATAGCTCGTGATCTTAATAAAATCACACATTTGTAGCCGATGATTTCCGCACGTCCATCATAGACTCGGCCTTAAAATATTAGTGAAAAATGACCCTAAATAAGGTACGATTCCTGGATAGCTCTGTGGTTAGAGCATTGGCATGCTAAGGCAAAGATCCCGGGTTGAATTCCCATGCCCATGTATAATTTTTCAATTTTAAGATTCCAATTAATAATGTAGTTTAAGATTTTTATTTAAAATTATGAACTATCCTATTAAATGTAGAATTCATTATTTTCCTAGATCCAAGTTGTTATTACATAATACATTTCAATAGTAAATCCAAAGAAAAATTATATTTTAATTGAGTTGGTTGTTTTAAAATCGCATATCCTTATAAAGGATAGTTTCTGCACCTATTTGTTTGCTTGTAACTAGATAGCTACTGAATAGATATGAATGGTGTTTTTTTAAATAATGTGTTAGATTTTTTAGGTAGATTAAAAGCTATTCAAAAATTAACTATGTCATCAAGGAGCTGAGCAGTGACGTTAAAGCCATTACAATCCTTTTATGTAATGTACACAGTGAAGTGGCGAAAGCAGGACTTCCAAAAACCTGATTCATGGAAACTTGGTTTAAGGAGTCACTCTAGCAATTGACTAGACTGCCACTGACAGGGAGATTGGCAAAATTAGTAGTCTTTCTCTAAATTCAACCGTCCTAATTGCTAACTCACTAACGTAAGTAGGACATACACATATAACCTGAACAGGTGGTAAGAAGAGGTGTTAAGGGAAAAAAAAACTTTCTCAGGTGCATTTACTGTTGTGACTTCAAGAGAACACCAGACCAACGATATAGATTAAATGCTAAGTTTGGAGATTATGGAATTGAATATCGACCCACACAGCAGCTCCATGCATAACTAAACATTTGGTTTTCGGCCTACACGGACCTTTGAATCTATCGACTCCATGCAATAAACAAAACCTATCCAAACACCTTTCAAACAGTTACGTCGAAGGGCAAGACCGATATTCTAAATATTGTAGATGGCATTTCGACGACGGAGAACGCTCGGCCATGATCTGTTCTTGAACGTCGGAGAGAGACAATCGTTGGGTGGTCCCGTGAAGCCCCGTCCTGTCGAGAGTGTTTGATTCCCTAATTAATGTAGAGATGTTCAGTTTCATCAAATCCATTGAGTATGTACGTATTTAAATCAATAATTGCAGTGATCAAGTGACATTTACTGTGGAACAATTTCAGTTGAGATTATTCAGGGTATTTATCTTTATATCGAGAATAAAAACAATGTGTATAGTAATGTCACTGATTCTACTGATGAACATTGAGACACAACATTAACAAAACTTTGTGTTCGATATTCCTTTGCGAGGACGTATACCTACAATAAGGTTGTTACATATAATTCTCGGAAAATTAAGAAATTCCAGTACTGAAAGAAAGGTGATTCTTTTAAGGAACTTTATTTGAAAATTCATGTATCGTGAAAAACGTGACCAACGCATTCTACTAATTAATTTGAAAACACTTGTGATCTTAGATGATGACTCATACTGGAGCAGTAGCTTTGTAAAATAATATTATGTGTGGCTCTTCTTCTTCCCTCAGTTACTTGTTCTGAATCATATTAATATTTTTCACGTGACAGATATTCTCGCAGCTTGGCTTGCCGACAGGGAAAGAATGTTAGAATGATAATGAAGATAGATATTAGAGCAGAACAATAGATAGATAATTTGTACTTCAACGAATATATTTTTAATTAGGTATAAACTGAACGAAACCAAATTGTATGGTCTCTCTTGAACAAGATTGTGGAAACTTGGAGTCTTCTTCTACCTGACAATTGCCTGACAATTGTATTGAGACTATTTGAGAGATACAACAAATTACCTGCCATTTATATTGCAAGCTTTAAATATAAACAAGCACAGATCAATTTACCGTATGTACACTAAAGTTGTTATAGTGTTTTCGAGATCCAGTATGTAAAGAGTTCTTTTAAGATGCATCTGAAGGTAAAGGAAATACATTTGTTATTTATTTATACTTTGCTAATCTAGTTGCCTTTGCAGTTGCTTCATAGGCTAAAGGGGTTTGTTAAACAGGGGAGGAAAAGTGAACGAGACATTTAAATTACTATTAAATTTCTTTGTGCAACATATCTAAGTCTTACATTAAAGTTACTGCAGAGATTACTTATTCTATTATGTAATGAGAGTAAAATATCACACACAATCTCAATTGAAAATCTAGATTTAACTCTTAGAGATCTCAGAAATAACAATGTGCTCAAAAGAGATATAATTTTATTACTTTCATGAGACTTAAGATAAAATCTACCGGTCATTCCAAGAGTCACCTGAGCTGACAAGATCAACGCTTAGCTGAAAAGATAAAGACGAGAATCTTTCTCTACCAACAAGTGTGTGTATCCACCTGTGCGAGGATAAAACTAGACTTATATGTAGATATATTGCTGAAACTTGGCAATGGAGTCCTCTTGGATCTTAAAGGCAAGGGGTCCTTGAATAAAGCCTCGATATGTGTCGTGGTTAACAGTAATTAGTTCATTTTAATCATCCTGATATACGTCTTCTGCAAAACAAGCCTCTATCGTGGTTCAAGGTGCAAGCTAATCAAACTCTAACAATTAATCAACTAATAAAATTAATAACATTGTTTTAGACCAGTTCTAAGTGCCATCCTGCATTTAGATGTCCACAGACACCACCAGACACAGCACCAGAAACGCCGTAAGATAGTTAATGTAGGCAATTAGCCATACATATCTGTATAATAAATTATATACTCATAGATTTCACGGAGTGAATTGAAGCACGTTTTTTTAATACAGCAAACACTGAGACATAACAGTGAATGGAAGTTATACAAAAATGAATGACGAATAGCATTATTTTCAACGTTTTTTTTAGCGTAATACAATACATTAAGTGTACTCGACCTAGAATTAAGTATTATTCTAAACTATAAAAATCGATTCAAAGAGTAAATTGAGATTTTAAATTAAACCTGCTTTTCATAATTATGAAGGCTTATTTCAATTTTTAAAGGGGAACAATTTGAATGAAATAAGCGTTGACATCTAATTAAAAACTTTTATATTAATTTTATTTAAACAAAGTATTTCGCAGTAGTAAATATCTGACCAGAGTTTTAAAACTCAATAAACTGGAGTGTTTAGTTATTCGCCTTATTGATTGTCAATCATTAAGTCAAAATTTTACCCATATCGTATCCCGAAACGAGTTCTCTGAAGATTGTTTTTTGCTCTACGATTCTCATTGTATTTATTTGGGGTTTCTATATCTAGAAAAATACCTGATAATTTTCTCTAAACTGCTCTCAGGATATATACGTTACTGCCTTATAAAAGGTCATTAATAAACCTTATGTTATAAAACATAATTATAAAATATTAATTGAAAAATAATTTTGTCTTTATTTTTAGTGTAACTATTTTAATAAAATCTTGAATTGCTCTATTTATTAAAATGCACTCAAATGCAAATAAAGTAAGTCTTTACGTAGGATAATTGTTACCTACGTTATATTAACAATATTTGAAAGAGAATTAAGTCCACTTCAGTGGTTGCATGGTCTAGAGTGCTACTCTAACACTAGACTAGACTTCAAGGACGGGCATATTGAGGTTCAAATTTTTTTTCTAATGTACTGAGAGTGCTTTCCCTAAGTGGTTTGCCACTCTTCCTTCAAGCGAATGCAACCACAATTCCTCTAAGTCCAACATTATGCATTCCAGCCCAATAGCTTAATTAGTACATAAGTGTTTAAACAAAATGGGAAGTAATACGTGGTGCTAAGAAAAAAATATTATAAATAAAATTATTTTGAACTATTTGTTATTAATAATTTGATGTGGTTAAATTTATGAACCTTCAATTTGCCAAAGATGAATAGATATCATAAATACAATGAATAAATATCACAAATACGAGTATTAAATACTATTGAGACCTAGTGTTTCCATGATACAATGTATCTAAGGCAATAAAGCGAAATATTACGACTCTTCCACCAACGTACAGCCGACATTATGATTTGTTTTCCTTGAAGTAATCTTTCCGTCCAATATATCTATGAAGTAAGCTACTAATCAATTAACATACTAAAAAAAATAACAGAAAGAACCCTGAAACAAAAGTGTCCTATAAATTCCATTCAGTTTTGTTTCAATTTCTCGCCCGTTAAATGACTAGTTGCCTGGAAGATTGGAGGCCATACCCCATATACCCCTCTCCGCCATATCGGATTTTTCTAACAGTATGAGCGTTTCGGATGGGAGGGGATAAATGAATTGCAAGTCAATCTGAGAGAGGAGAGAAAAGTTACTCTCTCTCTTATGGGACATCGATCACAATCAGACAGATAGACAGGGCCATACAGAGAGAAAGAGATACCACCATCAGATTCGGAGTGCTCTGAGGCGCTAAATGGAATGGTTACCGGTAGGTACAGAAGTAGAGTTATAAGAGAGAGGGAGGTTAGAACACAAGGAGGGGAATAGCTTTCCATATAAACTATCACCCTTCCCTATCTCTTCTTCCCCAAAAAAGGAACCACATGCGATACGTTCGAAAATAAATCCAACAACGTAAATAAAAGTATTTTTTAATTTTTTTTTTGTATTTATCTATTTTCTTTCACTTTATCTCTCTCGTGTTTTATTCTTTCTTATGTATCTGTTTCTTTTCTTCGCCCCCCTTTGAAATCGATTCACTGTAGCCCCATCCGGGAAGATACTCCATTCCTATCTCCTCCCAATACTCACTTAAGTTTGTATCTATCTGTATCGTGCAGCTCTCAAAGTGTGTATTTCGAAATAGCGACATCTCACGACTGTTTCAGATAGCGACTCGTTTTTATGCGAAAGGAAGTAACTGTTTCGTCCTCTCCTGCCCTCCGCTCTCCTTCTAGCGTCTTAAAAACCTCCTTCCCCTCGTTCCACCTACACTTTTCCGTTAACTTCTTCCCCCTCCCCATTTTCAATCCCCCACCCCTTATACTTGAGAAGAAACCGATTTCCTGAATCAAATATCTATACTCGGTGTTATTTATCCAACCGCTCAAACTTGGTTGAATATGCGTATTCCCTCAAGATACACCAGACTAGTTTAGTAATATTTTTTTACGAAGATTTTATTCTTGATGTAGCTTTTTTTTTTAAAGTATGTGATAGTAAAAAGTATATCAAAATTACACTCTGTGTCAGATGTGTCTCAAACCTTAGAATTTATCCTTAATCCACAGCTTTAAAATGTAAAAAGTATAGCTCATATATATTTATTCACCCTATGTTTATATTTTAAAAATTATTTTGGTTTCACGATGTCTTAGTACCCCTTCAGGCTTTAGACAAACTTTAAATATTAGTAGATGTTCTGCCTTTGAACAGTTATGTTGCTTTGTACAAACTGAGTCCTCAAGCAACACATTACAATTAAATTACTCACGTTAATGGTATATAGTTGAGTAAGTTTGAATTTAAAAGGATATGTATCCAAATCTGGATTGAGAAAGGGCAAGAAACATTTAGTAAAACCACCTTTAGTACACCCAACAAGGGTTCAAACCTTGATCTTCCCATCACTTGCAATCCAGTTTAAAACAAGAGTGACTCGTTAAATCATGCAGTCACCGATGCGGGTTCTTAAAATTAAAATCATACCAATTAAATATTTTATTGCTTTCTTTATTTTCACCAATATTAAAAGTATTTATGTGTGCACGAACAAAGGCATCAGTCTTCTAAAATGTTGTTGTCAGTGACCAGAGAGGTCAGGGTTTGAACCCTTGCCAAGTATCCAGGGTTTATTTTTCTTAGTTGTTTTCTCCCTCTCTCTAAATATGCTTACACTTTATTTAAATTCTGCCTTACTCATCCCTGCTTAAAATGTGTATAAATAAGAAGATAATTAAGAGGTGGTTAACTTATAAATAGGTAGTCCTTAAATTCCTTCATCAGAATCACAGTTATAATGTTATTTAATATTTATTAATAAATAAATATATTATTTACTACTTATTTATCCACGTATTATTTTTACGTAATCATTATATTTATTTAAGTTTCATTAAATGGCAATTTAAAATGAATTTATAAATAACAAGAGGTCTCTAAGTAAATTTTTGTTCTTACTTGATTATGGCAAGAAGTGTACTCAATTTTAATTTTAATGTACCACAAATGAATGGCTAGCAACAATATTTTAATAAAAATATATAATACAAATTATTAGTTAGATTACTAAAACAACTCATTTACTTTTTTAAATATGAACCAGACAAAAACCAAATTCCCATCCCAGATATTAACATAGTCACTAACGAACAAAATAATATCGTTGTGTTTATCAATTAAATTCTTAACATTTTCTATTAATAAGGAGGATGTGTAGGCCTACGTCTAAACGTCTCTCACAAACTAAAATTCTCCCAACAATGGCTTATTTTCTCGTCCTCTTCTTTAAGTAAAAAGAAGTACGATAATAGAAAAAGAAGAGGAAATAAAAATGTTGATCAAGCGGGATCTCCGTGCTTATTTCATGCCTTACAAACCCTTGCTCAACTTTCTCCCCCCTCCTCCCAAGACACTTATTTCCCTTCATCTCAAGCAACACAACTGCACATGAGCGAGGAACGCTCTATAAGAAAGGGAAGGAATGGTATGTTGAACGAGAAGAGAAAAGAGAGAGAGGGTGGGAGGGCGAGGATATAACTTTATGGTCGCTTTTCAATTTCCTACCAGGCTCTTTACATCTTACGTACCATTAATATTCAAGAGAGACTGTCTGAGGGAAAGTAAAGTGAAGTGGTAGCCCTGGTTTTGCTGGCACACAAACATGGCCGTTTATTGGACTTCCCTGAGTAATGATTAACATGTGTGTGTGTGTGTGTGTGTGTGTGTGTGTGTGTGTTTGTACAGCTCGGTAATATTTGTGTTTGTACAGCTCGGTAATATTCGATAGAAAGCACTCATTTGTTGTATGTCTTATTACTGAGCCGTTTAAAGCTGGAAGCCATGTTCCTTCTTGGATTATAGACGGTATCTATACCGACCGCTCTCTTCTAACTCATTCTATCTAGAGCCATATTGGGAGTGAGAGAGGGAGAGAGGAGCAAGGCTTACTCTAGTTTACAGTTTCCTTCTTAATGTGTCTCCTACTCTGTCTAACTCTCTTTCAAGAGCCACTGTACGTATGAATTTAAAGCAGACACCAGTTGCAGAGCCCATCAAAGTAGTTCTTCTCGCTAGTGGGTACCTCACCCTTCACCCCTCTCAGTCGGGAAACGAGTGTAGTTAAGAGACCGAGGCATAGCCTCGAGATGAGTAATGGATTCCGATTGCAAGATTTTATTAGCGTTGTACAATGTATTTGTTTGTTTTTGTTTTGTATGAGGCATTTTACCGCTTAAGTATTTCCAGAGGGAATTTAGTAAACCGCGTGAGATTTTCCTCTTATTTGAATAAATAGGTTGTATTTTTAAACTTACATATTCACGACATAAATCAATTTAAAGTTTACTTAGGATAATAATTATTTTGAACCATAAGATAATAGGTCCGGAAACAAACTTATATGTTTTCTAACAAGTGACTGGTATGTAATCATTTTGAAATAAATCATAATGGTCTATAACGAGAATGGATGTTTAAATTTCTCTTGTTTTAATTTATAAAATAACTAGATAATATTTTAGTTGCTACGTTTAGTCCCATATTTACATACCTCTTAATTAAAGGAATAAAAATTAATGGGAAAACCATTTCTGGTGAGCATTTCTTATTCTTGAATGATTAGTTATCATTTTTCATAATTTAGTCTATTTGAAGCCTGTTGCCTTGAACCATGCAATCACTGGTTCACGTATATGTACTATTGAGAAACACACACACAATTATGTTGCCCTTAAAATAAAACTACTCTAATAAAATCACAAAAATACATGACATTTAAATAAGCCAAATACATAGACAAGTAGTATACTTAGTTTCAAGTACTGTAAGAGAGTGATAAGTTAAGTACCTTAAGTCGGTACTTGATAAAGGACTACTTATACATAGGGGTAAGGGAAGACGTAGGAATAGAGGAGGGTGTGGAAGCTTCATAGTTGTCAGCATCTTACCAACCATCTTATCCCCCTCTTCGTTCTCTACAAAACTGAGAAACTTAACTCCATCCTTCACAAACTTACCCCCCTAACCCTTCCAACTTCATGAATATTCAACTAACCTCTCCTTACAAGGTCTTAAGGCACCTGCTCAGCCTCTTATCGGATAGAAATGCAGATTTTTAGAAAAGAAAATCTCGGAAATTCCGTTGTAATCCCTTGGTTTTTTTTATATACTTGTTTTATTTTTACGTAGGTTTGGTGGGAAAATAAAATATGGGTAGATGGATATTCAAAGTAACTGTTTTCGAATAAGTCATTCATGGAATCTATGAGAGCACTCGATGTTTTAATAGAAACTTATCAATTTTAATATTTTCAAAAACTTAATTATATGATAAAATTAATTTATAAACTATTTTAGAGATAAATAAAAATAATTTATTTTAAATATTTCAAAATTATTTGTTTATTATACTTAACAAACATTAATTATCTAAGTTTATGGAGGTTTAAAAACTCTAGCTCTGTCCATCGGTTCCGTTTAGAGAAGATAAATGTAGGCCTATACAATACAACTTCTAAAGATTTTTTTTTTAAATATCTGATATAACGTAGGGTTTGATGACTATTTAAAATATAATTTATTGGTTAAAAAAGGTCATAACTGTACTGATAGACACATGAAACCAAAAAACTAATGACATTATTTTTACCTTTCAACTGAGGGAAGTTTTTAAAATTTTAAATGTCTAATTATATACAATTTCTGCCAGAGATTTTAACCATTGACTTCCGCCATACAATTTTAACATTACATATTTATGTAAAGAAAAATATACAATCAAAAAATTACCTTAACTCAAAAACAATTTTTAATCGACGGTAGTCTATAGCCAGTAGCAAGAACGATTACTTTTTTCAGAACCAAGGTAACTGTTGTGAATAAAGTAATATCGGTAAATTTGTTGATACAAAGCAACATATCTACTCTATACCATAAAATATTTAATTTTTAAGATATCATACCCTTATTGTTAGATTATATTTCAGACAAGTGCAGTCCTATCACGTAAACCTAATTTTAGATAAGGTAAAAATAAATATGAGTGCATCTGATTGAATGGGGAATGTTTTCTGTATGTACTACGTTCGAGTACCATACAAACATGTTGGCTCCACATAATAACTTTATTTAGAGATTCGTTATATCAGTACTTACTCCACCCATATTTCATTATATTTCAGAACAATGGTCATGATGTCCTCATGAATCAAATCAACCGTAAACTAAAATATATCTTAGAGTGTATTATATTACTTCTCTTAGATTCCATTATGTTACATACATAGGCCTAAATACATACCTATTCACGCCGTTCCCTTACAGGGAAGTCAAGAATCTGTACATATAGCTCAAAAAACATCTCCGTACTTAATTCACCCTCACTAACGTTCTCCACACTTTCATATCCATGATTACTACCTTCAATTCAACAACAGCTATACACCTAGTCATGCATGCTCTCTTAATCTTAAAACTCTTAATGTTTCTCTTTTTCACACAATCATCTACAGCAATTAACCACGTCTTACATGGCCTACCATTTTCTCTTGATCCATTGACCCTACCTTCAATTTGTTTTGCTTCGTCACTCGACCCACACTCATTCTCTCCACATGACCAAACAAAGGCAATTAACTTCTCTCACATTGACCTATTGGATTCCCAAACCGCACTTATCATTCACCTCTACACTAATTATTGTTCATATGTTTCTTTACACGTACATTTCTTAGATATCTCATCCCAAAAACATTCACATTGCTCTTGTGCTTCTCCTGACAAACCCACGCTTCACATCCATTAAACAATGTTGGAGTTAACAAACTTTTATATACTGCTATTATGTATTAGCACAATACAGGCCTACATTGTCTTAGTGACTTTGGAAGGCTGAAGAGAACACATTTAGTGAATTAATTTAAGAAAATTAATCATTTATCGTGAGTAAATAGACACACTAAAATAAATGGTCTTGCCTCTGCTGTCACCAATTTCCTCACAGCACACAATAGGTAAGCTGTGCTCATATAGCTCAAGAAAACATAGTTCATAAATAACAAGAAATACTTTATTATTCTCCTCTATTAGACCAATTATATCTCAACACAATGCTGCTAAACCTCTGGTTGGGCCAAAGCGTCGGATTTTCAGATATTCTACAAATTTGTTTATCTTCATTTACTCTCTCCATTTATCATTATGATATTCTGCTTACACTAGCAATGACAAGTATTATGGACTCATTGATGTCTTAAACACGCTCACCTTGTTTTCCCCGTCTTTCATTATCTTTCGATATTCGTGTAATCTTCGCGATGTCAAAGTACCATGGGTTCATTGCATCTGTGTCCTAAACTCTCTTGCCTTGTTTTCCCCATATTTAATTCGGTTTCAACGCGATATTCCTGTAATATTTGCAATGTCAAAGTACCATGGATTCATTCCATCTGTGTCCTAAACACACTCACCTTGTTTTTCACGTCCCCCGTCATGTCTAAGCACTATGGTCTTGCTGTCCTCGCGGCGCCAAAGCACCATAGGCTCAGGGACGCCAGTCGCTTTGCACCTCAGACGCACCGACCCGTTCTCTGGCGCGACTCCACCGTCCGTAGTTTCTTCATCATTCAGAATGTCCGGTGGAATGACCACGTCTAAGTTCCCCATCTAAGACATATAGAGGAGAAAAGGTAGTCTTTGAACTAATTTATTGTAAATCAAATTAATCCACAAAATTTAATCAAGCTAAAATCAAATCAGTTGCATTAGTAACTATGTGTTTAAAAATACCAAAGTAAAAAGATTGATTTATAACTATGGCTAACTTTATTGAAAGTGATTTTATGAATTCATAATTTAGGCGTAAAACCAAGAAATAACTTATAAAGCACCTGAATTTAAGGCACGAGTGTAAGCACACTAACAGTGGCTCTCTTATGTGAAGGTATTGTTGCAATAAAGACTAAAATAAATTGTTTAACTTTAAGATTGTTATACAAAGGTAAGTAAACATAGTTTACGCGCAAAACCATAATAACAATCCAAAATTAGTCAAATTTAAGTCTAAAATGCAGTATTCCGTGGAGGCGTTGTTGTGGTGAACACCAATATATGTAGTTTAAATTTTCTATTTAATAATCAAAAATAAAGTAAATTAAAAGAAGCACTTTCTATTGAATAACTTTTCGGATGAACACTTAGAGAAGCTATTTTTAAATAACTTACCTAATAAAGAAATTAGTTTAAAACAATATATTTAAAAAATCAATACATAATAATTGTTGTATTTAACTAAGAATTGTGCACTGTATGCAATTACGCAAACTAAAATGAAGTAAATTGAAAATTACTCTACATTATGTGACCCAACTTAACAAAAAAAAGTGGGTTATTGTTTTAGTACTAAGAAAAAAAACTAAATAAATCTAATTCACACTCAACATAGTAACATTACTGGTAATATTCTATATGACAATAATAATGACAAAAATGCACTCAATATATATTATTATTAAATTTTATATTTATTCATTAAGTTTGTTTATATTTCAAAACACTCATTGTCAATAAGATCTATAGTTGGTATATTGATCTTTATAAACACCGTGGGGCCAAGGAAGATTTATTCATTGACAAATAATTTATTTAATTTGTTACAAATTTAAAACGCAAATTTAACAACACTACAGTCGGCATTTTCGACACTGATTCACTTGCCGATGAGATAGCGTGATGGGTTATAGATCGCTTTGTTTCTGGAAAGATAAGAAGTACGACCAAATAATTTCCGTCTTGATCTGATGAGTAAATTTTGAGCTTAATGACAACAAAAAAATAGACAGAGACAAACAAATGGACAAATAGATTTAGAGTTTTATTATATGTATACATTTTACAATTCCTCCCTACCTTTAATTATTTACAATGACGGGGGTGGAACATTTAACAAGGGTGTGTACCAGAAGAAAATATTCATATTATGTGGGACGCCGACTAATATTTTTACCATACCAGTACTCATTTTGCTATTGGAAGACACGGCATATTTTCTCAAGATCTTCGGGTGTCTCGTAGGACTGAAGACGCTGACGTAGGAATCTAGGAGACAGGGATATATACTACTGGAAGCTAAAGCTACTTGAATAATGTGATAGACAAACACTAGTGTGACTTTTGATATTTGTGTATTGTAGCAGTGTATTTATTTTGTAATTTTTGCATTTTTCAGAAGAGAGAGAAGCTTGATTTGGACCAGTGATAAAACAAGTATTAGGGGGTGATCTACACTGCCTATTACCTACCAATACGGACGTATGCTGCAGAAACGCGGGTAATGAAGGAACACAACAAAAGCAGAATGAGGCGAGGGAAATGAGATTTATGAGAAGAAAGATTGGATACGAAGCTAGAAAACTTATAATTTTATTTTTACATTCATATGCATCAATTTTCATATAAGAATCCATATCTATCCAGGTGTAAAACGTCAACAGTTTTTTTTTGTGTGTGTGGCAATTTGGATGTTTCGGGTTACACAAAATCTCTTTACTTTTATATATCTCAATAAATTCGAGCGATCTCCCCTCACTCCACATATTTGTCATTTTATCGAACACAGTCGAAGTAAGAAAATAAATCAGTAAATTAAAATAAGTAAATAAAGTAAAGTAAGTGAGAAATCATACCATATTTCGCACATCCGTCACGAATAACGTCCAAACACACACTTCAAAGCACCTTTGTGTTCGATTTGATAACTGACAGCTGACAGATCCGAACGAACCTCTACGCGAGCGTTACATTACACGTTCGCTGGCCGTCCAAACGAACGAACCATCTTGCATTACACTATTGCTCACATTACACGTTACACCTGTCTGTACGCGGCTGAAGGAAACTAATTCTAATTTCATAATTTCAGTATCAAGATAAATAAACAATTATTTATATCTTTGTAGACTACTAGGATATAAGGTATGATAATATAATATTATTACTTAAAAATGATTTATTTTTATTTTTAAATTTCTATTTCTATAGATCAGGATATACTTTCCAATTGAATTGATATTGTATTGGGCACAAACTACCATCCCCTTTTATTTTCTTAGGTATGTAGATTGTTATTAGATAATTCAATAAATTTATCCCCAGAAACTTCTCAGCGGTAATATGAGAACCCCCTCTTTCAAGACCCCTAGATTTTACCTATAGTTTTTAAAACTAAATTTGGACAGGGGACTTCCTCCTGGAGCATATTATTATTCTTGTCATAGACATACGATCTACTGAGAATAATATCTATAAATGGGATGAAATATCATAAAAATACAATATATAATAATATACGAAATAAAAAGATGAAACAATTAAATTTGTAGAGTGATTGTAATTATTGTAAAAAAATCATTTAATAAACTCTACCTAATAAGGCATGCCTCCTATGTTATAAAATTTATATAAGTATTGTCAATCAATACTGGAAATCTTAAAACTCTCACTTAAATTGTGATAGCAAAAAAAAAGAAAAGATAATTATGAAATATAAAACAGAAATATTTTTTTAAATGAAATAATAATAAGTTTTATTCAGTTTTGTATTAAGTTAATATAACGAGTTCTTTGAAAAAAATAACAGTAATTTAAAACTTCTATCAACTGGATGATGGTGGATGATGAATTATTTTATCTCATCCAATAATGTAGATTGGTGATCTTTTGCTCTGATAGCAAATATATATATTTTCAGGCCTTATACGTTAAAAATCTTTATTCAAACTGAACCTTCTCCTTTCTCGAAGGGTAGCCCTTGCAGCTTTTGCTGCCGAAAATGATAATTTACCGTAGAAAATTCAATATTAAAGAACAGCGCAAATTGGGTCCTTCTTTATTTCAAAACCATTTTTCTTGAGTCTACAAAACAAAACAATTAACAAACATGTTCCTTCTTTTCAAAATAGTCTAACTTCCGGCCTAGGAGAACAATTATAGTTGCCAAGATTATATAACTAATTAAAACAAACTTTGATCTATACACTATTAACTTATAAAATCACTTAATATTATAATTTGACTAATAAACATAAATAATCTTTAAAATTAATTTTGAATTTCACACCAAAATCCAAACTAGAATAATATTCTCTCTTTATTCCGCTGGAAGCAATTAGTTCTTCAGTTGACAGCCAGGTGCTATAAGCGTCAACAAACATAAATAAAATTAAGACCTTAATAGTTCCAAAATAAACCACACTTTATAACAGATTGCGTTTCAATCACCTAAAAAAATTTATGGTTGTTCGCAGTTTATGAAAGAAATAAACTGTGAGAAAGTTTAACAGCGTGAGATACAGGTAACAAGATTATATATATATATATATATATATATATATTGTAAATAAAAATTAATATCCAATACTCTAGTAGTTCTGTAATATGATTGAAATAAAAGAATAAACATAAACAGAAAACATATTCTGAAAATTGAAAAATTACACCTGGACTGCATTAACAATAGTTTCGGCTATTTGTTTCATTAATAAACAGAAAAGTTATCAACGTAATTAAGTATTTGAAAGAAAGAATCAACCTGCATTTAAATTTATTCTATAAGTCTTTCTTTTAGCAAAAATAACATCACAAAGATGATCACTTATGTTTGTTACAAGATTTTATTCGTGGCGTGACGGTAATATAGTCTATCCACAAACCCCAACACACACCCATACATCAACATTCGTAGACACACCTATCGAGGCCTTATTCAAATAAGAAGTTAAATAGTTGATTTCTGACAACTAAATGATTACGTTTGTTTTTACAAACGTGTTGACCTGCTCTGTACAACCGACTTTCACTATTTAAAATAATATTAACATTTAAGCATAGTGGTTTTCTGATCTTAAAATTATGACAAATGTTCTAGTTCTAGTTAATGAATCAGTGCTTCTTTTAAATGCTAGATATGGGAAGTTGTCGTTTTTATACATTTTAAATTACATTAGACAAAAATTAATGGGCAAAAGGAATAAATAAGAGATTTTTAAAATATATATTTGATAAAAAGTATTGATTTACAAAGAAAGTTTCGATCAAATTTGTATATAAAAACTTGTTTTTCTTGTGTTTATTTTGACATCACGTTTTACTAACCGTTTGGGTTGCACGCATCTGTGCTGATTACGCTATTACGCTAATGTATCAACAATGAGTAAGGTTGAAATTACAGGTGGAGTACAAAAATTATCGTGAATGGAGAGCGGAAAACCATTTGGGAAAAATATACACTCTCACTACACTCAACCAAGATCAGAACCTCGATCTCCCCGCTATTCGAGGTTAAGCCATTTTCGAGAGTCCAATCTAACGGTGAAGTGGGTTCAGTCTCTTTTTAATTCGGCCGTGTTGAGGGACCAGTTTTTTCCTAAAGAAACAGTCCATAAAATTATTTTGAAAAGTAATTTGACACGCTACAACTTATTTTTGAAATATATTTTCATAGACAGTATGTTAAGTTAAAATTTAAGAAAAATATCCACTGCAAAAGTAAATAAATCGAAACGAATGACTTTTTTTTTTAATAATTATCAATTTAAAGCCAATAAAATTACATTGGAATGCAAATCTGAAGTAGCAAATAATTTTTAAGTGGGTGAAGATTAAATATTATACATTATTTATAGCTAGGTAACTAGTATATTTAACTTAAAAATTAATCTTAAGTTAATAATACAAGTAATTAAAGATATGACTATTAAATAGATTAAAGTTAAAGTGATTAATAACCATATAAGAGTTGTTAAAAATAAATAAATTTCACTTAAATTGAATTGAAATTAATAATAATACAGAATAACTAAATAATATCTTAATCACTTTGTATATAACTCGTTGAAGGATAGTTCTTAGAAGTACGTTTAAAAAATAATTATCTCTATAATAAATTTATTACTATACCCTCTGAGGCCAATTTTGGTATTTTTTTACAATAGTTTCAAATAAGTGTATTTATTTTTTAAATTTCTGGAAACTTTGCAACAGTGTTTTTAAAATTTTTTAAAGGCTACAGTTACACGCAGACAAATCCCCAAAATAATAATTTTGTATTTTTGAATGCCCCCATCATATTGAATATACAATGTACCAATTAGTAAAAAAATATTAAACCCCAAATAAAAATAATATTGGCATAATGATTTTAATCGCCTTTTATTCATATATCACTGAGACCTATTTGATTGTCTATGTCATGTTCAAAACAACGACAGCAAATTCAACGAATAAAATGTCAGTAATTGAAAAACGTTTATGTGATTCCCATTACAGAGAGTTTCCGTATCCAGACTGATTAATGGGTCAGTGGTTGTTGTCTAATTACACAACCAGGGAGCTGACAAAAACACATTACTTGTGCCTGTAAAGAATTGTGACAATATGCATTTAAAAAATGAAACGTAATTATTTTGTTTACATGGGATAACTGAATACGTTTTCAAAAACATAGACAATGGATATGTAATTTGACTTAAGCCTTGTAACATTTTAGTGGACTATGTTGTCACAAAACAATTGATTTTTAGTTAATTTAAAAAAAACGTTAGGTCAAAGGAATTCCCTATTACTAAATAAAATACTGACATTATTCGTAGTTTAAAATATGTAAGTTAATTTCAATTAATTGGATCTATTTTCAATTTAAATATGTTGTTAAATATCAAAGTGTAGTCTTCAGCTCACAATTATATTTTGTGAAACGGCAAAAATAACCAGTAAATTCCAAATATTATTGTTTCTACTTCCTCTTTCCATCCCCTTCCCATTTTCTGTTCATTGATTCATGGCACATTGTCAAAAGGACAGCATCAAAAAAACACCCACCTCTTTTCACTTTGCGCAATATTATTCCTTTCCTACCAGCCCATTAAGATGACAATATCCTTGTTTCATGCCGTGAAGGAAAGAGTAATTTCTACCTTCTGAGTTTTAACTTTGTTCTCTCTTGTCTTAAAAGTAGACTGTGGAAATGAAAGCGTTATCAGTTTTGAGTCTCGTCCATTAGTTTAATGCACAGAGCTGGGACTTGGGTGCAGTAGTGGGTTCTGCAACAAGCCACAATGTAAAAATCGACTATATCTCAATACATTTTAATTTACAATTTATGAATTCGTTTTGATATGATCCATCATCAAATTATCTTACTACACCTCTATAGGTTCTTTGTATAGCTCTAAGTGGGGGGTAGGATTTTTTAAACTACCAAAATAATATTATTTTAAAATGATTAGAACATTCACAAGGTTTCAGTAACTGGATAATTTAACCAAATAGTTTACGATGAGGAGGGCAGAATTGTATAGATAATATTATTTTGAGAAGACGCTAAAGCCACAGTAATAAATTAACTTTGGAATACCACCTTCAGTACAATAAGCTGAGACTCAAACCTAACCTCCCAATCATCATAAATTATGTACCTATATATGTTGTAAGACAGTTTAACTTGGTGGTCTTGGGGATAAGTGCTAACTTTAGGACCCAAAATTTGTAGGTTCAACCCCAATTGGGGACAATATATTTTTATTTATCCGTGGCACAACTTCCTTTGGAGTGGAAATACCGTTGGTTTCATGTCAATTATGGAGTGTGGAAGAAACTTTGAAGGAAGGTAAAGATAGATACTTTCCCGGCGGCACCATACAAACTGCTAGACAACAAACTGCTCGACAAGCTATAAAAAAATATTTGAAAGGCTGGGTGGGTCAAGTGGCCGACACGACTTGGACCAACTGCTAGACAAGCTCAAGTATAGGAGTACAAAGTGATAGACAACCAAGCGATCGACACGAGAGGACAAATATGTAAACAGACCAGCTGCTAGACACCCAGAAACGACATGGACCAAGTGATCGACACGAGCTGGACCATGTGATAGACAAGCTCCCATATAAGAGGACAAAGTGATAGACAGCCAAGCGGTCGACACGAGAGGACAAACATTGAGATGAATCCAGTTAAGAGTGGCTCAAGTGACAGACAAGTTATTTCAAAACTAACAAAGTGATAAATATGGGCTTAGAAAGTTGGGTAAAAGGATGGTCTGGATCTTCCTAGAAATTGCTGCCCTCCCGACACCCAAGATTTAACTAGCCCAAAAGGG
>CABFOV010000020.1:401104-436851 GCA_902141375.1 Timema poppense | reverse complement strand
ACAATACCTAGACCTAGCATAGTGTTATTTAGGAGGTCAGACAATACTTAGACCTAGCAAACAGTGTTATTTAGGATTTGAATTAACTGTTCTGTCACTTAGCCCACTCTTAACTGGATTATATCAAAGTTTGTCTAGCAGTTGGTCCTCTCGTGTCGACCACTTGGTTGTCTATCACTTTGTACTCCTATACTTGAGCTTGTCTAGCAGTTGGTCCAAGTCGTGTCGGCCACTTGACCCACCCAGCCTTCCAAATAATTGTTTTCATTTTGTCTACCAGTTGGTTGTCTATCACATGGTCCAGCTCGTGTCGATCACTTGGTCCATGTCGTTTCTTCGTGTCTAGCAGTTTGCTGTCTACCACTTTGTCCTCTCGTGTCGACCACTTTGTTGGCTATCACTTTGCCTGCTCCCTTTCCCGGCTATGTTGGTAGGCCTTTTCACGATCACTCATAAGGACTAATTGTGGAAGGCAACGGGGAATCAATCAACATACTTCCTGAACTCACCTAGTACATAGTATATCTACCAGATGGTGCAGACAGCACTAACCAACCGAGAGGTTGAATGCTTTCCCAGCTCCAGATGGATAATATAAATCACATACAACCATCCTTGACTTAAGAAGAAGAGATTGTGAGCCAGAATCCTTAGGTCAGAGGTCACAAAAAGTCGATCGTGAGCTACCAGTAGCTAATATAGGAATTTTTAGGTAGCTCTCATCGTAATTATTTTGCGCAAACATAATTTACACCATACTATCGGAGTCAGTGGTCGCGTGGTAGCACTGCTTTGCACGCACATGCACATCAGCTAACAGCATATCATCTCATAAGTGTTTACGTGACGCTTGTCTTACGTTCCGAGGTTATAAATTGATTTATAGTTGCTTACATAGTATTTGTGTCTTCATGTTTTGATGTATCAGTGAGTGTTTGAATAAAATAAAATTTAAATAAGATTTTTATCTTTGTAAGTAGCGAAATTTCGACACCATATCTCACTCGGTAAAGTGTCTGTCTACTGAGATAAGGGGCCAGGCTTCTATTCTCGGCAAAGCTGAAAGTATTCACAAAGGTTAAATTGGTGTTTATACTTTACCGGTAATTAATTAACGGCTGAGGAGTCTGGGTTTTGTGTTTATTCTAAATTTAATCTGGTAATTATGTTGTGTACTGATATAACTACTCTGATAAGATATTTCACGTTAAATACCTAAAATATTTTTTTTTTATGTCTAGAAACAATTTGAAATGTCGACAGTATATATTTGATCGCTTGGGCTAGCTGTACAGTTGTTAAAACTTTATGCTACGTTAACTAAGATGATAAATCGTGATAACAAGTCTTTTACTCCACAAATTTTCGAACACTTACTTGAATTATATCCTCGCAATTTTTTTTTTGCATCTCTTTATTACTTGTTCTGGCTATATGCCTATGAACTTATTAATCTAATTGAATAGGGATGAAGAAGGTAGAATTTATAGGAAGTGTACGTGCATTTGCGAGCTTAAAGAGAGTGAAAACAATTTAGGGACAAACCATCCTCAGTATTCCTTAAGGGTATTAAAAAACAATCTCCCTGTCATCGGCCGTATAGTCTATTGCTATTGTGATGCGATGCCCTAGACCATGTGGCCACCGTGGGTTACTCACACTGTTAATCGAACAGTTTACATGAAGTACGCTCTCAGAAATACAGGTCATTGATGCAAAACACATCGTTTGTCTTCAACCGTTAAACTCTCATCTTATCAAAATCTACCAAATGACAGTTCCAGACGACCATCCGAACCCTGCACCAAAACTTATCGTTACGATATAAACATACGTTTTAAAAAGTTATTAAATAATTGACTTTTGTCCATTTTTCCAAGTCATGAATTCAGGGAAATTTTGTTCGGCTTCCTATTCTAGCGGTTAGCATTCTAGTCTACTAATCAATAGGTCTCTGTTTCGGTTCCTGGTGGTACTACAGGTATATTTCCCCAAAGGGGAATTGTTTCCATGGTTTCCATGGTCCGGCTAATTAGGTTTAAGTTAGGCATAATACTTCTACTGGCACTATAATCATCATCAGAAGCAGCAGCATCATCCCGTCACCTCATTGGGTCTAAGTACTTGGTGACCCAACTTCAGAAGATTGATACGTATCCCCCACTGACAATAGAAGACCGGGAATTCCCGCCGAAAAACCCTGGTGGTATAGGCGAGAAAACAAATTTGCAATTGCAAAATTGTGTATGATTTTTTTTTTTTTTTNAAAAACAAAATATATTTAAATAGACCTCGTTCATATTTTCAAGTGATTAAAAGTTGAAATAATATTTATTTATAATATTACTTATGAAATAGGTTAAGAAAATAGGTTAATGTCTTTATATATTTATAATTTTGTGTGCTTACTTCATAGCCTTTGAAAAAAATTGATAAATCTTGAAACGCGAGTACAGTTAGTTAGAGAAGATACGCTGGCGAGTGATTTCGTTTTACACGGACGTGATTCCGTATCGAAACATGTTTCAAAAATCCATCGTTCTTACAATGCATTGCAATATCTAATCATATTTTTGTTTGATGAGAAAATGGCTAATATATCGGTGTCCCTCAGATGCTCGTAGCCATAGGTGAAGAGCTTGAAACCCAGATTGTATTGTAAAAGGATGTTTACGCCTACTTGAACCCAGCCTTATGGAATAGTGGTTAGAGCTGCTGGCTGCTGACTTAGAGTTCACGGGTTCAATTATAGGCTAGCTCTAGGGGATTTTTCTTGAAAGAGGTATAATTTTCCTGGTAGCTAAGATTTGGTTAATTAGGTTTAAGCTAGGTTAAAACCTTCATTTGTATTAACCTGTTAAATTTACTACCAACATCCTTTCACCTCATTGGGATATGGAAAGAATCCAAGAAAAGGCTGAACGATTTATGTTCGGGCATCCCCTGAGCAGTATTTTCACAACATGAGCAACAAATTGATGTAGACCAAACACGTTATTATAATTACTACGCCTACTTGTGGTTGCAGAAAATATTATCAATATGCTTCACTACTTTAGCAAATTTTAAAAAAATTCTATGAAAATATGGAATATAAAATTATATTATTAAAATTATATCAAAATACACCAAATACGTTTAATAACTGAGCATTACGTAAATATTCTGAGCAGTATATACATTTTATGATCATTACACACATTTGCTGAATATTATATATGTCTACATTATTGTGATGCCGCCAAAAAAGTGGAAATCCATCCAATCTCACTCATTAAGTTATTTTATCATCCTCCTTCATTGATTCACCTCAAAGCATGCATGAAAAAATTCAGGATACTATGAAGTATATGCGCAAATATAGAAGACCAGATTTATTTATTACACTCAAATGTTATCCTGAGGATAAGCTCAACATAGTTTCACATTGTTTTAATTTAAAACTATAGAAATTAATAAGGTTATTCATTAAAGATGGACTTTTTGGCTTGATTTAATAACATATTAACAGTATAGAGTGGTTCAACTGCAAGGCACTAGGTATTTTAGAACTGATGATTATTGGGAACAAACAATAAAAAACACTAATGTCTCAGATTCACCATAGAGGCTGAGAATTTTTGTTGGTGTTGTCATTTTGTCCATTTTTTTTTGTCAGCCATTAGATCCACGAGGTTTGTGGGAACATTTTAGGAAATATGTTCTTCATAAGGACATCCTAGTTGCAGTATGAAGCCAAAGATCCGATGATAGTATTATTTTATCGAAATAAGTTTTTAAACAATATTTGCGTTGCTAAAATGC
Organism: Timema poppense; assembly: GCA_902141375.1. Classification (NCBI taxonomy): domain Eukaryota; kingdom Metazoa; phylum Arthropoda; class Insecta; order Phasmatodea; family Timematidae; genus Timema; species Timema poppense. Next base: position 433,047 of record CABFOV010000020.1, on the reverse strand, counting down.
AAGGCCTTGCGGCTGGAAAGAAACCGTTTTACTGAACTAAAACTGCCTCAAGTCCACCGAAATTATGTAAACATAAATAATCACAACTATATAAGAAAAAATACATAAATTATAATTTATATGGAGGCCCTTTTCACACAAAATTAAGAAAAAATTGTTCCCAATCAATGTTCCCAATCAACTTAAAACTGTCAATAAAATTATGATTCAAGTAAATATTAACGGTTCTTTATAGACGCTCCTGGATGAACCAGTTAAAAATCTTTGATTAATGTTTAATACTAGACAAATTTTAATCTGAAGGCAAAATTGTGTTGACAGTTGGTTTATCAGGCATTGCAGCAACCTTATTGAATGGAAGCGGAATAGAAGTCGGTGTTCTACTACCCTTAAATGTGAGTAGACGGGTAACGATTGTATGTTCGATACCAAAATTGTTTGCTCACTTAAAGTTTTCGTATCAATAGTGTAGTATGAATGCATTATGCATAAAAAGCGCACATATAAGGAGTAAATCTAACACTGAAAGACATTTGGTCATCACCAATATTATGAGAGGAATAACATTTCTATTTTCTGCTTTTTCCGATAATTTTAACAGTGATAACCATAGACATACGAGGCGACACTGTTCAAGCTTATTTAAACTTGGAACATAGAAAAGATGACTTATCCACGAACTTGCGTGGCAATTTTAGAGACAACCAAAGGGTGTAATTCTATTGAAGCTACCATATTTAACGGGCAAGCTGCCAGTGAACTTACTTCTATTTCAAGTATACCAATGAATACTTTCAATCTGACAGTATATTTTAAAATGTTCCAGTATCCGATTAGAAACCGAGCTTACATGAGAGTTAATAAAGCTCAAAGACATTAATGTGATGTCCTGGGGGTCATTGTGAGGAATTACTGTTTTTATCATTTACCAATTTACCAATTTAGGGATAGATATTTATATCATTTTAATGTATTATATATATAAAACTAATTCCCACGTGGATTCAGGAAACGCCAGATACTGTAACTAGTTTCTAATAACATATTTGATTGTATTATTGTATCTTATGTATTTATTTTTAATCACCTTTAATAATTTTCTTTATCATGTTCATAGTCGAGCCTGACCCGTGGTATGGTGGTCAACGTAACTGGCTACAAACCAAGGGGTCCTTGGCTAGCTACTCGGCTAGCACAACGGGTTTTTATTTACTGAAAGGGGAATTTTTCCAAGGGCTACCCGGATATGGTTAATTAGGCTTAAATTAGATTAAGAGTTTCTACTGGTTCCGCACCCTCACACTTACTATCAGCATCACTTAATCTCATAGGGATATGGAAAGATCCTTCACGAAAATGAATTTTACTGTTAGTGCATTTGTTGCGTCGCCATGAGCAACGGTATATTAGCAATGGCTAAACTTTCCCCTACTGGACTGTGATTGATTTAGTTCAGAAAGGTATTAAAAATCATCTTCTTCTTCTTCCATTAGACATTAAAATAATATATCTGCGTAGCCCATAAACTGTTTCCAATTGAAAGAGCCAAATAAAACCACTGATTATGCTGTCATTTTGAAAAACATGTACTTCAGGTTACACAAGCATAACAGTGGGGCCAGTATTCACGCATCTCCGGACATTTTGTCTTGCAGAACAGGCCTTTAATGGGTATCGGGAATTTGTCTAATATACTTAAATGTCATTTAATAATACTCGCAGCGTACATTCTTCTATTGATATGAAATGCCTTCTCGCTTATATTATAGCCTACGTGCATATCAAACACTATGTGCTTAGTTGAAGGAAACTTATGAAAAACTAAGTTTTTTCGTTAAATTTACCAGACCTTTCCTCTCTAATAGATAATAGTGATTTTTGATGCTAAAGATTTATCTTTAATTGTTAATGGTGATTAAAAATAATTTGAGTACAAAATCATTTTATTTTGTTAAAATCAATAATGTTTAGATAGTATTGTAACGAGAATATACATTTTAATGATAAATTGTGAGTGAAATGAAAATGCCAATTTTGATGAACAACATGACAATTTAATGCTATACTCCAACAATGAGAATTAATAACAAATTATGTTGAATGAGAAGTCTATAATAACTGTCGTAGTAGATGTGATTATTGTGTGAACTGTGTGGACTGTGTGGACACATGCAAATAATCATAAATAAACATAGATAAAATTAGTAAAAAACAATTTAACATCAAATAAACACAAATGCAAAGAAATCAAAAATATAAACGTGTATATATTAGGTGTTCTGTCTTACGACACGTCCATTCCTTTTGTCAGTGAGACAACCTCCTCTTCCATCTCCCAGAATTTTGTTATTTACTTCAAATCATCCAATATTTTAATCCTCCATTTCACTCTCCTATTTCTCTCAACCTTTCCTTTTATGACGTCGTACAGAAGACAGTTCCTCCTAAGGATGTGTCCAATCCAGTTTGCTTTGCTCCAAAGATACACATCCAAAAATGGCTCTTTTCATCATAGACAATGATAAATCAAGAATCAACAAATAATGCAAATCAATATAAGACATTTTTAAATTTCAAAGTTGTTTAGATGCTTGTCACAGAGGGATTGTAGTTCTTGAGGTCCACAGGTCAACCAGTGTTGGACTACCTTTCGGAATAACTCCATCCTCTTCCCTCTAGCTAGTAGTGGAGATCCTCCTCGCTGCAGATAACGATGGTCTTGTTTGCTGAGTACTTGATGGTCGGTTCTTTCATAGCTGGCACAGTAGTGTTTACCCATGATGGGCGGTGAGAGACACACTGTGCTTGTAGTGAGGTGGTGCTCTGGACATTCCTGTGATGGGTTGATACTCGGGTAGACCGAAGTTCAGGGCCGTCATTTCATGCTTAAACAAAGTTAAATATGCTTATATAAATAGTAACGACTAAATATAATCATCTGACAACGTCCTGAGTCGGGCTACAAAACAATTCAAACCGTGTACTTTGTACAAACAATTTATTGGTACCAAGTCATATGTATTTAAAGCTCATGCAACGAGGATAAGGGTATGTGAAAACAACCTGTAACTCGCATATCAAATCAGCCAAAACTTCCCCATCTTGTCAATGTAATTGTTGGCAAGTGAGGAGGTGTCGGCAACAGGGGAAACCCAAATAATCATCTGCCAAGTTTTTGTGATAGTTGCCATATATTGGACTGCCGAAGACGGGGAGATCGGGGTTCTATCCCAGTTGGGTGACACTGAGGGAGGTTTACATAAATATGTTCCCCTCTCCCTTCACGCAAATGTGGGCACACTTACTATAAATTCAACCTTCCTAAACCCTAACACATTATTGTAATTAGTAAAGAGACGTATGAACTCAAACTGTTAGTAACACACGTTACTAACAAAAACAACAAAACCTCATATTGGGTATGAATAAGAATAAACTAAGTATATATCTCACCTGATAGTTTTCTTCGTCCATGTTTGTGTGTTCTTCGCCGAGCAACACTTATTGGGTAGAACGTGTCTTTCCTGTCGACACTAATCAGTGTATTAGTACACCTTAAGCCCATCAGTTCCAGGATAAATGTGTTAAACTACTTCAAATTGTGGACATTTAATTTTGGGTTAAAACAATCAGAGAACACGCGTGTCAAAGAATTAATCTTTTAAGGGTTTGGTTTATATTATTCATTTCCGGATCATACATTGTTGGGTTGAATGTAAACATAGTTTTATTGTTGGAGTGTCATGACCAAATAATATTATTTGATTTATTTTATCTTTAATTAGTACCTATGTACATTTTGGCAAAGGCTTACCAATTTTATAGATATAGTCAAAATATAATTATTTTTTTTAATAATTCGAATATAGCTTATAAACATCCTAATTAAAACTAACGAGTGAAAATCATGTCTATACCGGTTCAGCAGTTTTCAAGTTTATCGCGAATATACAAACAAAACACTAACATCTTTATATAAGTAAGAAATGAGAGATGAGAGTATAATTTTCCCCCAAATTATACAGTAAAATATCTCTTAGTGAACACCTCCGAAAAGAGGATTCTTCTCTATGATGGACAGTTTAAATTTCCGCGGCAAAACAAGGTGGGCTTTTACGGTTAGTCAACTTCCCAATAACGAACACGAGCACTTCTGGATACGCATGTTTGTACATATTTATCTCCAAACAGTGGTAAAAATTTAAAAGATCAGGCCATTAGATTATAGGAATGTCAGTTATGTCATTGCCTAGCGTGAACTGTGAGCATTCCTGCCTTTCCCCTCTAGCTAAAGTTTATAAAATAGCCCTACATGGTTTTAGCTTCGGTACTTCGAGCTCATACTTTCCCCCCCTCCCCTCTCCACCCAAGCCATCAGCGAGGACGATGTTCAAACAATACAGTCTGTAATCGTGCGCACACACTTTATACAGTGCATAAGGCCTATTGTTCACATTTAATTTTATTTGTGTATTGTTCTGTGCATTATGCCATACATATTGTAAACTACGTACAATATTAATAATTATAAATTAGGAATAACTATCCTGCATACAGTAATCCACTATGCAGTAATTATATTGTTGTAATTGGTATCTAGAGTGTGTAAGTTTTTATAGATTTAACTGTGCTCAAGAAGTATGATTTAAATAAATACATTTTTCCATAAACCAGACATCTCTTAATAACGGACCTATCTTTGATCCTCGGAAAGTGTCCGCTATTAAGAGATTTCTTGGTATTAATAAATATAATCAATGATAGCCTAAATGAGGGCCAGCTAATTGTGCTGGTCAAATATAGCTCTGTACAACACTCACAGGCTTGAATTAATTGACAAGAAACACCAAAACTATTAAATGGTGGTCAAATATAATTTTATTTATGTGGTCTAAAGATAAAAATGGCAATACGTAAGATGAACGCTCCATTAATAATATTTGGGTGTCAATCATTTTGTTCACAAGCTACAATTGCACCGTTGGCCACGCAGACATAAGAATCAGTCTAGTCTTGTTTGGTTTCCCGGTGATGAGATAGGGATTTGATTTCCAGCCCAATGTACTAATTTCTATTTTCCTAAATGTTTTCCCACCCTTATTCCTCAAAAATGTGTGCATCATTTTCTCTACATTTAACCTTCTTTATAATTACCCCATTTTTGCAGATGGGTGTCAGGACGTGAAACATGGGGGACACTGAGAAAACTATTGTAACACATTTAAAACTTTATTTTCACAGCCTTGAGCTAGATGGGGTTGTTTATTTAGAATTGGTTAACTTTGTTTTTAGACCTACGTGACTGAAAGCACTGGCTAGGCAAATTTGATGTAATGCAATAGAAAAAAAAAGGGAGGAATTCTGACAACTCACAACAAACTTGTACTAGCTGTGAACTAACGAGGCCAGATTGGGGTATAAAAGTCTTTGTTTTATTGTTATCGTGGCCCACATTATCCTCTATATAGGAGGCAGTTAATCTGTCCATCGAGGGACCATAGCATATTAGAGCTTCAGGTGAACATTGGTACCTGTGCTAGAGGGCAACTACCGTGCCCAGGGTAATGAGTTTGAGTCTTTAGGGGGTCACGAGTCGTGTCAATAGAAACAACAGTTTAAGTATTCACGACTAAGCAATTCTTCCACGAGCGGAAACGTCCAATTTCTTTATATATTTTTATAACACCTTAAACATCACACTTTGTGTTATCTCCTAGTGCTACTATTAAACCGAAATACGAAACCTCCAGTATCATTTTGAATCCAACCAACTACCTTGCCACCAACTCTACCATTCTTTGTAAGCTATCCTGAAAGATACGGCCCACGGAGAGGGATAGGTGACTTTATTTTTACTATTTTATCTTTCGCTTAGGTTAATATAATATAAAATACTCTATTAGGATTGCTGATGGGAGAAACTTCAGACTCTTAACATACGAGATATTATTTATTGTTTTAACACGCCAAGGATTGTACGTGTTGGTTCAGGTTATACGTATACATGATACTTACTCTAATGGAGTAGGGATGAGGAAGGAAACAATTTTTAGTTGTAATCAATCCGCATTTGCCTAGAGGATGAGTGGGAAACCATTGACGAGGAACCACCCTCAGTACACATGAGTGGGATTCAAACCCCGATCTCAGTCATCATTGGGACAGTATAAAACAAGAGTAAGACCTTAGGCCATCCGATCACAGAAACGGGTGATTTTGCTTCTTTATTCCTAGCCTCGCGTCTTACTAGCCGTTTGGGTGTTACGCTTATGTACTAGTTACGCTAATGGTTTTAAATATTAGGAAGGTTATATTTTTTGGAAGTGTACCCACACTTGCACGGAGAGAGAAAAAGAGAGAGCGATAGAGAGAATGAAAAGCCATAATCGAAAGCCAATCCTCAGTGAACACAACCAATATTTGAACCTCAATCTCCCCGTCATCGGCAGTCTAGTCTACTGCGAGAGTAGCACTATGCGGCCATAGAGTGGATGATTATACTCTTCATGTTTCGACTTAGACTAATTGTATTTTCTTTGATGCCCGTCCAGAATATCCTAAATTAATTAAACTAATTATATAGGAATGAGTATATTTTAATTTCTTGTAAATGTACAGTACCTGAATTTACGCCATGGCGTAAAACAAATACCCATTTAGATTAAAATAAAACCTCTATCAGTACACCTCGACTGGATTCTAAACCCAACATTGTCGTCACCAGTAAACCAAACTAGATGAGCTTGACGTTTAGACGTATAGTCCACGTCCCCACATATTCATGTGACAAATCTTCTTTATTTTTAAATTAATTCTAGATAACTAGTAACCATCTCTTAATCCTACAAACATATTTTGATTATGAATTTTGCAGCGATATGTTTTTATTTCATTTTTATATTTTCAATCAAAATTTTCTCTTGAATATTTTGCTGTCAATGTCGACACACGTGCATCGTTATTTGTATTTGTATGAATCAGTGTGTTTGCTTCTAGTAATAAACTGGATATCCTGTCATGAGTTGGCTTGAGTTTGAAGCCGAGTTGGATTATCTGTGATTGTATCTTGAAAAATTGACTGTTTGAAAAATGGTTTGAATGTAGGAGAATATTTTTAGGCAGACTTAATATTTGCCAATAATGGCCTCACTCGGAATACATATTAAACCAGCTTAACATATCATTGAAATCTTACGGCCACATTAACTTAGTGGATAACTAATATTTAAAAATCATTCAGTTTATTAATATGATTGAAAGCTAATTAATATATCAGTTGGATTTCTCTGAGCATATGTGGGTATAATACATTTAGTTGTTACTTTCTTTACCTCTAAGTATTAGTATCAACATGTGGATAGCCCTGACGGGTATTTAAACGCGTTGTGCTAAAATAATAATCGCTCCAATTTCTAATCTTATAGTTAACAACTCTTTTTTAGGAAGAATATATTTTAGATGTTAGATAAGTCATTCTTGCTCAGTGCCTGTTTAATACTTTCCTCATTTCCTCCTTGAGACACTTCTCTCCTCCTTTCCCTTTTCTCGTACTTTTAGAGAGGTTTGAGTTACTGTTATGGATAACATCACAGGATTTCCACTTTTCTCTTACTGCTTCGTTTATATTATAGAGATACTGTCCTGTACAAAAAAAAAACACCAACTTGCACTTTGGATTTGGTAAATTGGAACGTTCTTGGATGTTTTATATTTATTATATTTAAATAATAAATAAAATGCATCAAACAGTTATTGAATACATAAATATTAATTTAACATTCTTCTTCTCGTTAAGTCAACAACCCGAAATGTGGTTTGATGTGGTTTCTATCCATCCGGAGCTGGGCATTCATTCAACCCTTCAGCTGGTTAGTGCTGCCCGCACAATCTGGTATATAGCCATGTATTAGAGGAGTGCAGAAAGTGTTGTGTTTTTCAGATTCCTTCAATATTTTCCCCTATCCTCCATGAATGTTTCCTCACGCTCCTTCCATTAAAATACGGTTAGATTACCCCTAAAATGCCTCCTTCCTCGTTATAAGATCTTTAGAGTAATTATAATTTATGTGTATAACCTAAACAGTTAGTAATATGCTGTTGTAAAAAGAAAAAAATACATTAGTACCAATCATCGGTCAAACGCGTCCTCTTTTGCATTAGACTAAATTCTGGAGACAAAGATATTGAGGCTTGAGCCCCAGTCAAGTACATTGATTATTTTTCTAAATTGTTTTTCATTTTCCCCCCACCAAAATACTGGTACATTTCTCTAAAATTCCATATTCCTCAACCCTAGCTCACTAGAGTAATCCATGTCTCTGTAACACCCGAATGAGTACCAAGACGCAGAATACTTGTTTATTTAATGTGGGAGGAATATGAAAGGTAGAGTTATATTGTACATATTCCTGCACTACCATAAAACGAGGAAAATGAACTTGACATTTATTTTATGTGACCACCGTTATGGATTATTCTTGTTAAGGCGATTGGCCCTTTTAATTTGGCGTGTGAATGCAAAGCGATGGGATCAAACGGCTATCTTCAAGAATATTTATTGTTTTCCAACTATATTTTCAGTAATGTTTTTTTTCAAGAATAGAAGCATGTTGATTAAGTTGTAATTTTTATAACCGTACTTCCTCTATAATTTTGAAAGTGATCAAATATTGATAATATTGAAATTATTCAATAGAAAACTGCCGACTTCAAAACCAAAAATAAGAAAATGTAGCAATTAATAGACATCGATACATTATCCTAGAAGGGGTGTTGGAAATATTAACATAACAATTTAACTCGTTCTCGAGAAAACTTATATTTACAAACGTGGGATTTTTTCCGCAAGACCTGTCTGGTAGCTAGCGCCATCTACGGTATCTGTGATCCGTCTGTTCTTGTTGGCACGAAAGGATACTTTAGTTAGTTGTGAAGCCACACTACGTCTTTCATACTCCCACTCTCCATCCAAAATAGGTTTTAGACTTGCACTCGACAGGGCCAAGGGCCTTAAGGTGAAGTATGGGGAACGCGAAAAATAAGGCCAATGTTTCTACAATTTTTAGAGAATAACATTTTTCTTGTCAAAAGAATTCAAATGTTTTTACATTATAAATATATAGTTTAATTTTCTTAAGCTGTGGTAGAAAAGAGCGCAAGTGTTTTTAAAGTTTTTATAGAATTGAAATGTTTTGACCAAAATAAATCAAATATTTCTCAAGTAGAAACATAGAGTTTAGTTTTCTGCACATGCTTATATCAACAGATATTAAATATATATCGAGGATGTCCTGGAATTTTGTCAAAACCTTTTCTCTTTATTTAAAAAGTGTTGACAAAATTCCAGGACACCCTTAACAGATATTTAAGATCTGTTTTTAATAGCATGTGCATAAAACTAAACTCTATGTTGCTACTGAAGAAATATTTGATATATTTTGGCCAAAATAATGTAATGCTATAAGAACTGTAAAATTACACGTGCTCCCTTCTGCAGTACCTTTATATGGTGACCTCAACAATTATTGAATATCTCTCCAGGATCTCCTGGAATTTAATAACGACTTCCACTGTTAATTTAAAAAGTTTTTAGTGCGTCTATTCTCATGACAAGTATAAGTAAGGTCAGGGTGTGAAGAAAATAAAAATATGGTTTTAATGGAGCAATGTTATATTTATTTTGGCCCAACAAATGTTTTGATATACAAATTTAAAAAAAAGGTTAATGTTTTCTCGGGTTCCCTACACTCCAACATTAGTTAACAATTATTCAAGTATAAATAAATATATTTTTCTATACATGTGTTTGTAATTCTACCTGTAACCTTTTAGTCAACTACATATCCAACCAAAAAACCGACACTATGAGCCATGTGCCCACATACTTGTGTTCAAGCAATAACCAAGTGTTTGCCCAAACATTGATGATAGTTAGTGAAAACATATCGACATAACATTCACCCACTTTAAAATATTAACTGTTGAAAACAAGCAAAGCTCGTAGCTCTAAGCAACACCCGACTCCCGTCACTAACAAACTAACAAATGACGTCACTACTTGCGTCACTCGCACCCTACACACACACACGTTACTTGCTTGTGTCCATGTGACGTATGGTAAACATGACACGGCCAGTTCCGAGTGTTGTCCACTTTTATCACCAACACCGAAGTAATTACCACATAAATTACTCGTTTATAATGTGTGTTGGAACTACATGTTGCTNGGGGGGGGGGGGGGGGGAATGAGGAGGTATTAACCAACTTGGCATCCATACTGAACTATTCCATTATTTAGGCTTGGTAATTGTTTGTAATTGAAAAGGATTTTGTGATATATTTTAAAATATTTTATATCGGAGTGGAAAGGTTTTAAAATACTATCAATATAACTAAATTTTAATATAATGTTTTTTCTGACACCAATTTAAGGTCCATATTATACTAACTCACCTTAGCTTAGTCTGTAGCAAGTACTTCTACTGAACTAAAAGTCCCAGGTTCGATTCCCGGGATGGCTGAAAATTTATCATTGACGAAATGACGTAAATATGGGTTTTTCCTTTCACATTGATAAATTGACGGCCGGGGACTAGATATTTGTTCCTGTAACAATCTTATGATAGATTACAAGGCATATGATTTTATGACAGGCTTATCCAGTTGGTAGTGGGAAACATAATGCTTGACTAAAATACTGACCCAAGCCACAAACTGTGAACATTAAAGTACCTAAAAAAAGTATATATTTACTAGCTATTTTATTATGTGCTATGATTGATTTTTAATTTTTAATCACTATAAAAATATACATATTTGAGCCAATGTTATACACTTAATTTAGTACAAACGCACTATAATTTAGGTGTTGATTTTTTCTAACAAAAATAATTAGGTTATATGTTTATATTAGCAAATTGATCCATTCTTTCCAGGGCTTTATAGCACCAACTCTATATCAAATTATAACTTTCAACATCCGGTTACCCACTTATTGATAGTTCCTCGTTGTAAAATACTGAGCTAGCTTTGGCTATCTTAGACCAAACACGGTGAGTTATAAATTAAAATAAATTAAATAATTTGAGACCTTATCCACAAGCTGGATGCACACATAAATGAAATAGATTAACAACGCAATATTTACCTTAAAATGATCAACAAGAGGAGACGTTAGAATTTGATTAAATTTTGGTGCTGCTTAACCGTGCAAAATACGGATAAAACTACTAGTATATTTTTTGAGAAAGTTGGTTCTATAGGGTCAACATGTATTATTGTTATAGTTGAATATTACTAATAATAAATACATTATTGTATGAATATGTATTTGCCAGTATCTACTCTGGAACAATAAATATAAAGTGGGGGTGTACTGGGCTGCCAGGACACCGGAAGATATATCGGTGGTCCAGTTTGACTCGGGCCACCGCAACTACTTAAAACTAAAATAAAGTTATCCTTTCAATTTTAGACGAAATATTTCATTAAATTTTAATCACAAATTCAAGTGGGTAGGTCCAAGTGTAGCCATAGTACATATTCCATGAATATATATGAGCGCATTAAATATCAAACAATCCTTTTTAATGGTTTATGGGTGTTGTTTATAATAATAATAATAATAATAATAATAATATCTTCTTTATTTGGGCAAAGTTAAGGCCAGAGCCTTTTCTCTTACTTAACCCACTTGAACATAAAGAATATACATTTAATATCTATCCGTTAAAAACTAATGTATAATATTTGTAAGAAGAAAATTAAAACATATTGCCTAAATAGATAATGTTACATTTATGAACATATTAAAATAAAATAAATTAGAAAAGTAGAACTAAATGTAGAAGAGAGTGAAAAAAAGCCATTTAGGTATGTAATCATTCCATACACACATTAACATTTCATTATGTTAACATATTTAAACATGATAGAGATAGCAAATAGTTTAGAAAGACAACAATGCTGATACTATTTATTAGCTAAATAGATTAATTACTTTTCATATATAGTTATAATAATAATAATAATAATAATAATTTAACTTAATACATATTCGTACTTTATCCCAACATATTTTAAACCAAATCGGTAAATGTGGATAATTATTATTACTGGCTTGGTAATCTAAATAAGTAGCTAGCGGATGGGGTATAATTTTACAAACTTTGATATTTTAAAAATGGGCTTCCAGCTGTTGATTAATAATCTAGAAGCATTTTTGCTCACTCTAGTAGAATGAAGACGATGTATTATGTGGACTGAATACCTACGTAATCATTGATACTATAGCGAGAATGGTATAGGGACTAAATTTACTACTAATAAACTTAAAATTATTCACTATCCACTTCAGCTTGCACTAAAACATAGCTTCAGTATTCATGAATATTTGTTAAGCGTCGTCATATGTATATTAACGAGACATTTGGGACCTCCCAGTCCACCCTTGTCATGAGTTGAGCAAGAAGTAATAAGTAAACCTAGGCATATTTTGAAACTGAACGGCAATGATAGACCTCTGAAAGACAAGAATAAAATAACACTCCGGATTTTATTCAAGACATCTCTATTATTTAAATATAAAACAAAATAATGTATACCATTTTAATATCAATAAAAATCTTAAATTGTTTTAGGTGTCTCATTTAGAACGTTTATTCAGTGGTCGGTGACCTGGTGGTCTAGGGGTAAGGTGTCACACTTCTATGTTGGCGGCCGGGGTTCGATCCTCGGTCCTGGCAAAGATTTATCTGATTACCAAACCCTTCCTTCACCTCTGACAAGACATCTTGTGAATGTGAGGAATGCCAGGCCTCCACCGTGGTTCGGATTCCACGTTAAACTGTAGGTCCTTCATTTCATCTCACAATCACCTTACCATTACACATTAGCGTAAGTGCGTATAACCCGAACGGGTAGTAAGACGCGGTGCTAATAATAATAATAATAATAATAATAATAATAATAATAATAATAATTTATTCAGTGACTTTTGAGAGTGATCAACGTGACTTATCTTGATTTTTATATTTCCGTATGAATACATTTTAAAATAGGTTTGTTTTATGCTTTACAATAATTACTCCCTACATAATATAGATTTATTTTTTTGTGAATTATATGGTACCATGTAAAAATACATTTACATATAAAATGAAAGTTTTATCATATATTTGATATATTTTACTGAAAAAAATTATACAAAATACTTATTAATTGTATGTTGGTTTCATAGATAGTGAGATAGTGAATTAAACCACTTCCACCTACACTTTATCTTACGACTTATGTGGGATATATGCAATCAACTATACTAATAGGGCAAGGATGAGGAAGGTATAAATTAATATAAAGGTAATTCTATTTAACTAAATACACTATCAAAAAAATAATACAGTTTTTATGCTATCATACTGTAAAACACATAACATTCCAATATTTAGGAACCATTATTTTAACTGGTAATAAAGACATTAGAGAGGAAATAAGGAAAAGAATACAGTCGGGAAATGGAGGCTAATACTCAGTCGGTTATTTGTTGACATATCGCCTGCTTTTTAGGAATTTAAAACTCTAACTATACCAAACAATAGTTTTACCTGTTGATCTCTATAGGTGTGAAACGTAGTCTATTACCTTACGTGATTAAAACAAATTTAATTTGTTCAAGAAACAAGATGCTTAGGAAGATATATGGCCGAAAAAGAGAGGAATCTAATAGAGAACGTTAGTATTTAGAGACAATATTAAGTAAGAAAACCTCCCTTAGTTGGTATTCTGGACTATATTTTCACGTCATAGGCAAATCATATCAGATGTCCTATATATTTAGTCCACATATCTTCTAATGAGGGTATGGCTATATTTAGGTGCTTATTACACGCTGGCAGGCGTAGGGGCTAAATTTAAGGCTCGCTAAATTTAGTTTTCCAAAGTCGGGGAGGTCAGAGTTTATACACCGGCTGGATGATCTGAGTGTGTTTTATTTGTTAATGATTTAACACTCCCCCTCAACGTAAATTTGAGCACTTTTTCTTTGGATTCTAATTTCATTAAACCCACCAGATTATTTACTCATGCTGTGCCATTAGGAATTTGAAAGTTCATTGCTGCTTTTATTAAAGTAAGCCACCTATTCTTATCTTTATATAGTTCTATCCAGTCAGCCTCATTATACCCTATCCCTATCTTTATCTAGTTCTATCCAGTCCACCTCCTTACACCCCATCCCTATCTTAAGCTAGTTCTATCCAGTCAGCCTCATTATACCCTATTCATATCTTCGGCTAGCTCTATCTAGTCATCTCATTAGACCCTTTCCCTACCTTGAGATAGATGTATCCAGTCCACTTAACCACACCCTATGTATTTCAGGTCCTCTGTAAGGCTATTCCCCCATCTGCGTCTAAGTCTTCTCTATGGTCTCTTCACATTGAATTTGCCAGTCAATATCTTGAACAAGGTTCTAGAATCTCCCATTCACGCTGCATGTCCTCGACCACCCTAATCTGCTAGACTTTATCATCATATTTATGTACTGTAATGAGTACAAGATATATTACTCATCATTATGTAACCTCCTCCACTCACCAGTAGCCTCATCCCTTTTGGACTAAATATCTTCCAAAGCACCTTGTTTTCAATTATTTCGTCATGTAAGGTAAGAGATCTACCATATTAGTAAAATTAATATTATATATATATAATATTAATTTTACTAATACATATATATATATATATATATATACGCATATCCCAAACGAGTAGTGAAACGCACTGAAAAAAGTTTATTATGATATATATAAAGTGAATATGGGACGATCAAATACTAGAATTCCTCGAAGCCTCTGGTATTTGAGATTCGTAAAGATTTCAAAAAACATTTAACTAATATATATATATATATATGAATACCTTGTAGTGATTTAACATTTAAAATAAATTGGCAAAAAAAATAATATATTTAGACTTGTGGAGTTGGGAGGTTAACAAAACCCCAAAAAACATAATTTTATTACTCAGTTATAATTAACTAAATACAATAAAGTTTTCTTTGTTCCTCATGACGTAATAGGCGTGACAAATCTTGCATTATTGGTCAGTGACACCAAGACTTATAGAGTATTTTGTGAGTTGAATTTTAAATATTTTCACCTCAACTAAAATTATTCATGTTTAAAGAAAGAAAATTCAAAATTTATATTCGAGAAATGTATTACTCAACAAATAAAATTTAAAGTTATCTAAGTTATAAAACAAAATAGCAGTTGACTCGATATAAATAATCAAAATTATATCAGCAAATGTTTGGTCCAGCAACCTGTATACTAGGGATCGTCGATACATTATGTTAAGAGAGAATTGACGTTACCTGACTCCTCATGGGGTCCGTGTTGATCTGGCACATGTAGGTCCCCGAGTCGTTCTTCTGGACCGTGGACACGTGCAGTTTCCACGTGTTGTGTCCGTTGTGGGTGACAGACAGCCGCGGGTTGTGGGCCACAAGGTGCGTGTGGATGGCAAGGATAGCCTTGGAGTCCGACTTGATCCACGCCACCTGCAATAAAATACCTCGTATGTTACCTGTTTTTGAGACTCTTGCTAAATAGGAAATTAAGTTGATATTCAAACATTAATAATATTTTTTAAGAACAATTTATTTTAGTAAGAAGAGTTTTGAGTATAACTAGTAAAAAAAGAATAAGTTCGAAAATACTAAAAAACCTATTGCATTGAAATCTTTATAGTTGCACACTGGGCAGTCAATTAATGGTAATCAAGATCGAAAAAAGATTGATAACTTGGTATAAATGGAAAACTGTCATAATAAAATGATTTTGTGCGTCTGTACAGAATGTTCTTTTAAAATGAAGGGTGAGTGGTGAAAACAACATACGGGAGAGTAGTTGGATGTATGTGGATTATTGCAAAGAATGAAAAGAAAGAGGCAAATATGGCAGTATATAAATTAGTGTTAACACCAATATGGTTTTATGGCTGTGAATCGTGTGATTGTCAGAAAAAAAACACAAGAAAGATGAATGCGGTTTGTAGGAGATAACTAATAAATGTATGTAGAAGAACTCATATGGACAGATTCAGTAATTATTGGTTACGATAGGAGTGTGGTTAGAAAGAGAATCCAATAGGTCAATGGGAAATAAATTTCTTACTTTGGTTTGGGCATGTTAAGAGGATGAATGTGGTTACAGTGATGAAGCAAAATGGAAACATTAAAAACTTTATGAATAAAGAAAGTATGTATGATTCAGTGTATGGATGTTGTTGAAGCGAATGGAGTATGAATGGATAGGGAAGTGTGGAGAAAGTTAGTGAGTATGGATTAGAAACGGATTTGTGGTTTTTGAACTATATGCACAGTTTCTTGCGTACCCCGTAAGGTAACGGAGTTATTAGTTATTTATTAAGTCTATTAATGGTGATAGGACAAAGACTATTATAAGAATCTGTCAAAGTAAAAAACACCTTATAACATTGGAAATTATAATAAGATTTTTTTTAAATTGCTAGAAATGTGTTGAAAAACGAAAATAAATTGGCTAAGTTTTGTTGTATATTGCAAATTTTGATTAGATGAAGACAAATCATCATTGTATTTAACCTGAATAGTTGCATGTTAAAAGTAATATAAGTTTCTCTCCAACATTATTTTACGGAACTCAAATGAATTACACTAATTATATACTATATTTATTGCTAGTGACAGGTAAATCAAGATTCATATTTAGGTCTGGTATCCTGAGACTTGTTGTAACTAAATATTTTCCCCCTCTCCCTCTATTCGATTGCAGGAAAATTTTCTCACAATTAAACCTTTCCTAAACTTATTACAATAGCCTAGTCAGTTTTTGCTTATATCCCAAACAGGCATCAAGACTTGGTATAAAGAACACATGGTAATTGAAATATTAAATTCGTACCTACCTTGTAGAATATATAAGAAAACCTTGTTTAATATATATTCACATTGAAAATCTATTCAAATATATAAACAATTATATAATTAAATAAAGCAATTTAAATATATCCATTGTAATCAGAAGTTAAAATATATCCATTGTAATCACAAGCTATATAATAATTCACAAAATTATATAATTATCAAGAACAAACCTTTTATGAATTTACTAAGTATATAAAATATTAAATTCAAAAACCTACGAAATGCCAAGGCATCAAACATCTCTAAGAAACTCCAATCTGTCTAGTCAACCACCACAAACTGATCTCTCAGTACATCCAAACTGTCTAATCAACAATCACGATCTGATCTCTGAGAACATCCAAACTGTCTAGTAAACAATCACGAACTGATCTCTCAGTACATCCAAACTGTCTAATCAACAATCACGATCTGATCTCTGAGAACATCCAAACTGTCCAATCAACAATCACGAACTGATCTCTCAGAACATCCAAACTGTCCAATCAACAATCACGAACTGATCTCTCAGAACATCCAAACTGTCTAATCAACAATCACGATCTGATCTCTCAGAACATCCAAACTGTCTAATCAACAATCACGATCTGATCTCTCAGAACATCCAAACTGTCTAGTCAACAATCACAATCTGATCTCTGAGAACATCCAAACTGTCTAGTCAACAATCACGAACTGATCTCTCAGTACATCCAAACTGTCTAATCAATAATCACGATCTGATCTCTGAGAACTATCCAAACTGTCCAATCAACAATCACGAACTGATCTCTCAGAACATCCAAACTGTCCAATCAACAATCACGATCTGATCTCTAAGAACATCCAAACTGTCCAATCAACAATCACTAACTGATTTCTCAGAACATCCAAACTGTCTAGTCAACAATCACGAACTGATCTCTGAGAACATCCAAACCGTCTAGTCAACAATCACGATCTGATCTCTGAGAACATCCAAACTGTCTAATCAACAACCACGAACTGATCTCTCAGAACATCCACACTGTATAAACAACAACCATGACTGATCTCTTAGAACATCCAAACTGTCCAATCAACAATCACGAACTGACCTCTCAGAACATCCAAACTATCTAGTCAACAACCATGAACTGATCTCTCAGAACATCCAAACTGTCTAATCAACAATCACGATCTGATCTCTGAGAACATCCAAACTGTCCAATCAACAATCACAAACTGATCTCTCAGAACATCCAAACTGTCCAATCAATAATCACGAAATGATCTCTCAGAACATCCAAACTGTCTAATAAACAATCACGATCTGATCTCTGAGAACATCCAAACTGTCCAATGAACAATCACGAACTGATCTCTCAGAACATCCAAACTGTCTAATCAACAACCACGAACTGATCTCTCAGAACATCCAAACTGTCTAGTCAACAATCACGAACTGATCTCTCAGAACATTCAAACTGTCCAATCATCAAATCTAGACGTTAATTTCTGACAGTCCGACATGTATAATTTTTTCCAGGACTTACACTCCCACAAACATATAATAAGTTGACTGAACAGAAATTTATCTTTCGATTAAACATGAAGTTTTTTAGGAATCCCACTTTTGACCACAAGTGAAAAATATTAAAGTCACTTATAATTGTTATATCATAAAGGTGTCCTATTTTAGTATTAATTAAATTTTTTATCTTAAATGTTATCAAAAGCTCCCAATAATTTTTGCTTTCGGATTTCTGTATGGAAATATTCTTAAACAACTAATTAAAAGGGCTAAAATGTAAGCAAAATATTTTTTGCACCATTTTGGATTTTTCGTTTTCACTTTTCAAATAACGGTGTATGAATATAAATTTTCTCGTTTAGCTGTAGACTTATATCTATCTTAGTAGGTTTGTAGTAGCGTCGTGGTATCGTAGTTTCAGTGGGTGAAGGGCCTGAATCGATATTTTAAGGGACTTGAATACTCTTCTAGATTTCCCCTCACATACATAGATTTTTTTAATTTAAGATCTAATCCCACCCTAATTCTGATCAAGGTTTCCAACATAGGGTCCAGCCAGAATGGGCATCGCCCATGCAACGTGGTGAAGTATTTTAATGTACCAATACTTAATATTTGTAAAAACATTTTAAAATCTCTTTATTCACCTTTGTAGTACATTCGCTCTAAAGTAAGCTAATTCAGTCTAAATACGAAGTTTGTATTTGAATAAAATCACATATTTTACAACTAACTTTAATAATACAAATATAAAATATCTTACTGTCACACTTGTTTTTAGTAAATATTTGATTAGTTGTTGTGGAAGAACAAAATTATTTCTTGAAAGTTTGGATTCAATTGAATTTTTCAAGTTTATAAAATATTTTTAAAGTGGAAATATCAACCATTGTAGTAAAATGATTTTGCTAATTTTAAAACTAATACTTTTAATAAACTTTAAATTGAAAAATGACACCTGAATACGGGAATAGAATCAAGGATACATGTTTGGATATCATTTGTCATTTTAAAGAATATGATATCTAGACGCGGTTGTAAAGCTAGTTTTTAAAAATTATAGATTTGCTATTTAATCTATCATAATGTTAATAAGTTTAACATTTAGATAATATCATATATTTAACACGTAGTGAAGAGCGTATATTTTATTAATGTAGGCAATGATTTCGATTAGATTATCACACTAAGAGCTGTAAGAATGATTTTTTTAACTATGTGTGTTATAAAGAAATGTAATATAATCTATTATAGATTCTAAAAATATATAGTTAGTTCACCTTCAAACAACTAAATTATTATTATTATTATTATTATTATTATTATTATTATTAGCACCGCGTCTTACTACCCGTTCGGGTTATACGCACTTACGCTAATGTGTAATGGTAGGGTGATTGTGAGATGAAATGGAGGACCTACATTTTAACGTGGAATCCGAACCACGGTGGAGGCCTGGCATTCCCCACATTTACAAGATGTATTGTCAGAGGTGAAGGAAGGGTTTGGTAAAAACAACTAAAGTTAATATATATATATATATATATATATATATATTATTAACGTATAATAGTCTTCTTAAATTTTTTTCTTCCTATCTTCTTGATTAATATAGTAGTAGTGTATTTAATTTATAAGTAGAGGAATGTGATCCATGCAAAAACTACAGCCTTCTACATAACCACGCGCATGAGTTGATTCACGAGTGTGTATACCTTTAGTCATTAGTGGCTATATGTATCAATATAACCTCAATGCAGCTCATTTCAACTTACAAGAAAACAAATATTACTGTAGGTGTTTTATAGTGCATGAGCAAGAATTTTTAAGGTTTTAGTGCTTTCAGTTCAAAAATGAATATATATTTTCTGATACACCCAATTAAAAATTAAGGATATAAAATGGCTATTTTATAACATTGTTTCATGACCTTAGAGAATTCGATGTAAAGTATTTTAACTATTTCCTAATGTATACTCAGTCGAAATTGAAAGGTAGCAACTTATAATTCACTGAGTCCGAGAGGTATGATATACCTCCACACATGACTGCAGAATAGTTTGCCTAGCTACGCCCAACGCCTAAGTTAGAGAAGACCTTAAGTCGTTAAATTATTTCTTGACGGTTGGAAAGGAGTTATGGGGGAGGGGTTATGTCTTTTATCGATACCCGAATAGTTTTATTTAATAAATTAATTTTACTTTATTGTTCTGATAATGATAAAATCAATAATTAATATTTACATACTAAGTTAATTAATTATGTTTGCCCTCATTAGCATACGGACAGGTATTTTTAGAGCTATTAAAAGTTTAACCAAGTCAAACGTTATTTGGGCACTGTTGCCCACATTGCTTGGTTTTGCATGGTAACATAAAGCAAATCTCCCCTTTTCCAGAATCTTCATTAATGTTTATAGCCAATTATAAATTTATTAATGATTAATTATTATATTCCAAACATGTAACTTAAATAACTGATTATCTCTAAAAGATTTTACTTTATTTGTAAGAAGCTGAGTTTAAAACAAACTTCTGTAATTTAAGGGTCCCAAATTTATTTATTTCTTCAAAATTATTATGAATGTTCATTTGCGTTGATTATTATCATTTTATAATAAATTTAATGTATAATGTTAACTGTGATTATTTTTGTCAAATCTGTTTTTTACTAATACAATTCTGGAAATCCAAACAATAAAACTGGCCATGTCGTAGGCAAGTAATACTACAAATTCAGAGTGAGGAGGTTTAAATGATAATTGAAAAGCAAGGATAAATATTGTTTTCTTTTACGAACTTAAAACCAATTTACATAATATCTCTGCTTTTTTAAGGTTTGAAATATAAATATATTCAAGGAAAAATATATTGTAGTTCTGTACTACATTTAAGAATATAAGTCTATAGCCAAGGATGCCTGGAATTTCACAACCTATTGCGGTGCATTTATTTCTATTCATCATGATGTCTCCTAAGAGAGGATTTCACATACATAGAATCAGGGTTTGATTTTCTTTTAAAGATACGGACGGATTTATTTATCTCAGGAACCATTTAACCAATTGCGGTGTGGTTGTTACTTTTGCACTCGATCAATATCCAGGCAGGTTCGAGCATTATTTGAGTGTAATCAGGTGTTTCGTTGGGAGTCCCGGTGAAGGGTCAGCCGAATGTTTGTATACATTTATGGAACAACACCATTACTGTGGAGTAGTTTTAATCATTCTTTAGTGTATTTATCAAGGCATTTTTTAGTATAGTAATTATAATTGGGTGAATTATTGTAATTCCCGGTGAAGTTCCAGCCGGATATTTGTCTATATATATGGAACCACACAATTACTGTGGTGTAGTTTTGATTATTCTGTAGATTATTTATCCAGGAATATTTTAGAATAATAATTATAATAGCATAGTTTGGTGTGAGACCCAGTTATGTGTGTTGTATATATCTATGGAACCACTTAACCGATTTAAATGAGTTTTTTTTGTAGAATATTTATCCAAGCAAGTTTTAGCATAATTTAATCATGTTTTGAGTTGTGAGTCTCAGTGAAGGACCAGCCGGATATTTGTCAACAACTGATTCCGTATTAATTCTATCCTGTGAGATATCAACCGGGGAGATATTAGTATGATAGACTTAGGTCTTGGGGTTCGAGTCCCTGTTAAAGTTTCGGATGGATGTTGTGTATATTTTATCTAGGATATTTATAGCCACATAATCGAATGCAGTGTAATTCTTTTTCAATGAGGCTTACGTAGTTTTTATATCCAGGTAGTTTTGAACATTAGTTTAATCAGGGGTTTTACTGTGATTCCCTATAAATACTGACAGGCCTAGCTATAATGGATTTTGTGGCTATGCTGGAAGGTGAAATTCCGTTCTTCCCTGAAGTGGATAGTATAATCCAGAGTGAACTTTTGTAGGCTGCATTACTACTTATATGTTAAAATCTCATCCTCATCAAATAATTATTGTTTACCTTATTATTATTATTATTGCTTTCTAGACCAAGAATACTACAAGAGCATTATTTACAGATTTATTGAACTTATAGATAGTTTGACAGCTTAGCTCAATCGATAGCATGTTTTTATACTGGTTTAGTGACACTAGGTTCGATTCCTGACCCCGTGGAACTTTAGTTTTTTCTTATAACCTGATAAGCTAATTAACGGATATGTTGAGTCGTTTCAAGTTTTAAGCAAGTAACAAAGTAGTTTGCTGATTTTATCACTCGTTTCAGAAAATGCACGTCAGATACCTCAAATAAATTTATAAAATGAGACCTAGGATGCTACTTGTCTCTCTAAGTGAGATCAGTTATAACTTATTGAACAAATTAAGAAAACTTAAGGTATACTAACTTATATTAAATATAACTTTAGCTTTAACAAGGAACCAAAATAGTTAGAAAACAATCATTCATCAATATCCATATGACTTAATAAACTGCGATGTTTAGCAATTTTTCATTCTTCGCGCATCTTTAATGTATGCATTATTAAGGATCAAGTGTGCTCTTGTTGCGGGTAATTTGGATTTCGTGCTGAGGCTCACCATCCTCTTCTCGTTTATGTGGTTCTGCTCCATCGAGAATTGTCCGCAGGTGGCATTCAAGAGTAAAAGTACCGAATGAGAGTAATATATAAATATTTCGAAAAGTAGTATTTGCATATAAATAAAATTATTTTTACAGTATAAAACATTTGTTTTTAAAAATTACTTTTTTCAGTTTTTTCCCAACATTTTTAAAATTCGGTTTATGAAACTATTTGTTTTAAGAAAATGAGAATATAAGCATACTATTGTATTAAAATATTCTATATGAGTATATATATTTTAAACCCTCGCGTTAAAAGCTTTTAAAAATACCCTGCATAATTTGGGAATAATAATAATAATAATACGTTTACCTACTTTTTTTAATGACTCACAAATTCACTTGTTCGTCTTTTTTCAAAATTGTTACCAACCCATTTCATGTGGGCATGCTATCACTTAACTGCAACCCAATTTTTGGCTTGATATGTCTAATCTTTCAAATGTTGGGGTCTGTGTGAGACCGAAAAAATATATATAGCTTGAGTTTTTCATAAGGGTTCTATTCTTGGTACGGAACCCAAAAAATTAGTAGTCACTTTGAGTGTAACTTACGTGTGTTTATTTTTTTAAATTCTATCATAATTTCTATAGATAAATTATTATATTTCAAAAAGAATTTTATACCCACAATGTTTTATTCTCTTAAAGGTTGTATTTTTGTTGTTTATGAATATTTTAAATGTATTTGTAATAACGACTGAGTTAAAACATGTAGACTATACGTTGCTCTGAAGAATTAGTAATAACCTAAACCATTAATTTTCGTCCCCACATTAAATAAATATGAAAATCATGCTTTTGTAGTATTCTTGGTTTATAAAGCAATAATAATAATAAGATAACCAATAATTATTTGAGTAGTATGAGTTTTTAACATATAAGTAGTAATGCAGCCTACAAAATATATAATGCATTTGTTCTTAAAATTAACTTGAAAGGAGTAATAACTGTCGGCTTACTGCAAAACATAAATGTTTAGAGGATGTATGAATGTTAACTGCATTAGACACTGTCAGTATTTTGCTAGTGCATGAATTGATGAAGTGAATAATGTGATCCAACCCTCTTTTTAGACAAGTGCCATTTAACTATTTTACTATATACGCGGACATTCTTGGCCAGCCAGAACATACATGACTATTTATTAATATGTTTGAGTGCCAGGAAAACTTCAATGTTTTTTAGGTAACGTTCATATAGTCAATCTTAAATCAATAGGACAAGGAAAGAGTGTTTAAAGCCATTTTTGAATGTAGGTTTTTTTTTTTGCACCACGTATTACTACCCGTTTTGGTAATATGCCTAACTACTAATTACTCTAATGGGTTAGGAATTGGAAAGGTTGAAGTTAGAGGAAGGGAACCCGCATTTTCGTGGAGGGAGAGTGTAAAACCACTCAGGAAAAACTAACCGAGCTCACTGGAGCGAGATTAGAAACTCGATCTTCACATCCTTGTCAGTCGAGCTAAGCAGTAAGCTAGCGCGTTAGCTAACTACGCAACCAGGGCAGGTCTGAGAGTTGTTTATAATCTCAGTGTGGTAAATACATCATTGATTGAACTTAAAAAAGAAAGCCCCGATTTAATAATATATTATATACCAGTGTGATAGCTGCTCGAAGCACTTACAAAATAAAATATTTAATATCTTATATTAAACAAAATTACAAAGTAAAATAAATATTCTAGGAAAAACAGTAAATAATGTATATTATACTGCTCCGGTATATATGCGGACAAAAATATTCTTATATGGTCCATTTTCAGTGATGGATGAAACCGGGTTCTAGTCCTGGCCGAGAATATCGAGACACGTTTTCTTAAATTGTTTCCCAACTTCCTTCCAAACAAATGTGGTTACATCACCTTTAATTTTTATCTTTTTAATCACTATCCCCCAGTAATTAGTAGTAAATATGGTTGAAATAGGTAAGATTGTGTTACTTTTAAATATTCTCTTATAGTTCACTCTGGATTATATTATCCCCCCCACGGAAGAACGGAATTTCACCTTACAGCCGACCCACAAAATCCATTAACTACTGTTAGTATTTCCAGGGACTCACAACATAACACGTGATTAAACTAATGTTAAAACTTGCCTGGATATAAAAACTACGTAAACATAGTTGAAAAAAAATACAATGCAATCGTTTATATGGCTATAAATAATCTAGATAAAATATACACAACATCCATCCGAAACTCTAAAAGGGAATCGAACCCCAAAACCTAAGTCTATCATACTAATATTTCCCCGGTTGATATCCTACAGGATAGAATTAATACGGAATCAGTTGTTGACAAATATCCGGATGTTCCTTCACCGAGACTCACAACTCAAAACATGAATAAATTATGCTAAAACTTGCTTGGATAAATATTCTACAAAAAAACCTCATTTAAATCAGTTAAGTGGTTCCATACAAATATACAAATATCCGGCTGGTACTTCACCGAGTCTCACGCGCAACTGTGCGATTATAATTATTATTCTAAAAAATTCCTGGATAAATACTCTACAGAATAATCAAAACTACACCACAGTAATTGTGTGGTTCCATATATATAGACAAATATCCAGCTGGAACTTCACCGGGAATTACACCAATACACACAAATTATTATTATTATACTAAAAAATGCCTGGATAAATACACTAAAGAATGATCAAAACTACTCCACAGTAATGGTGTTGCTCCAAAATGTACACAAACATTCGGCTGACCCTTCACCGGGACTCCCACCGAAACATCTGATTATACACAAATAATGCTCAAACCTGGCTGGATATTGATCCAGTACAAAAGTAACAACCACGACGCAATTGGTTGAATGGTTCCTGAGATAAATACATCCAGCCGTATCTTTAAAAGAAAATCAAACCCTGACTCTATGTATGCGAGATCCTCTCTTAAGAGACATCGTGATGAATATAAATAAATGCACTGCAATAAGTTGTGAAATTCCAGGTATCCTTGGCTATAGACAGATATTATTAAATATAGTACAGAACTACAATATATTTTTACTTGAATATATTTATATTTCAAACCTTAAAAAAGCAGTGATATTATGTAAAGTGGTTTTATTTATCCTTGCTTTTCAATTATCATTTAAACCTCCTCACTTTGATATTGTATTATTATTTGCCTACGACATGGCCAGTTTTATAGTTTGGATTTCCAGAATTGATTTATTAAAAAACAGATTTGACAAAAATAATCACAGTTAACATTATACATTAAATGTTTTATTAAATGATAATAATCAACGCAAATTATAATAAATCACACCTTTTCTCAACAAAACTATTAATTATTAAAGCGTTTTACTAATAGCTATATTATAGCCACTATGGTAACATTAAATAAAGTATGGAATTGAACTATGCTCCCACAAAGTTATGAACATTCATAATAACTTTGAAGAAATAAATAAATTTGGGACCCTTAAATTACAGAAGTTTGTTTTAAACTCAGCTTCTTACAAATAAAGTAAAATCTTTTTTAGAGATAATCAGTTATTTAAGTTACATGTTTGGAATATAATAATTAATCATTAATAAATTTATAATTGGCTATAAACAGTAATGAAGATTATGGAAAAGGGGAGATTTGCTTTATGTTACTATGTAAAACCAAGCAATGTGAGCAACAGTGCCCAAATAACGTTTGACTTGGTTAAAATTTTAACAGTTATAAAAAATACCTGCCCTTATGCTAATGAGAGCAAACATAATTAATTAACTTAGTATGTAAATATTAATTATTGATTTTATCATTATCAGAACAATAAAGTAAAATTAATTTAGTAAATCAAACCATTCGGGTATCGATAAAAGACATAACCCCTCCCTCATCACTCCTTCCCAACATTCAAGAAATAATATAACGACTTTAGGCCTTCTCTAACTTAGGCGTTGGGCGTAGCTAGGCAAACTATTCTGCAGTAATGTTTGGAGGTATATCATACCTCGCGGGCTCAGTGAATTATAAGTTGCTACCTTTCAATCCCGACGGAGAGTACATATCTTTTTTCAATTAACTGAATAATATTTGTAACTGTTTGCTCCAGAAGAGAGACACTAACATTTTCAACCAGCCTTAAGTTTGGTTCGGTTAATTACGAAAGTTACTGGAGCCGGTATTCACAAAGTTGGCCATAGTTCTGTTTTTAACGAAGAATGGTTTTTTATGAAGACCGTTATGTAATTATCAACCAGGTTTACCTGGACTCAAGACTATTTTCTGTTCGTGTATGGGGTGTTATATTTTAAAAGGTAAGACCAAATTTTTTAATTTTCTACCAAACTAGTTTAACTTAAAAATTAAATTTGATTTAGATTTATATCTTAATAAGGCTACTTTAACTGTTCTTCTGACACAATTTTAATCATTCGATTTTTGGTTTTGCTTTCGTATTAAAGCCGATAATTGATGGCTCTACCCAATTAAATATACATATTCATTTTATATTGTAAATCTATGTATGGTTGAACCTCGCTCTTTCAATACTAATCAAACCAGTTTCTGTGGCCGCATGGTCAAAGGGGATAATCTCGCAATAGACTAGACTGCCGATGACAAAGAGACTGAGGTTAGAAATTTGGTAGGGTGAAGTGAGGGTGGTTTTTCCTAAATGAATTTACATTATCGTTTTACGCAAATGTGGTTATATTTCCTCTAAATTTAACTTTCCTCATCCCTAACTCATTAGTATTAATATTATTAATAGTACATACACATATAGCTTGAACGGGTAGAAAGTCGTGGTGCTAAAAAAATAAAACATTACTAAGTACTTTTAAATCCTGTCACGCTTTCATTTTTTTGTATGTTAGGGGTGTGGGTTGTGAGGGGATGTCAGGAGGTAGTGAGGAGGTTTTGGGGGGTAGTGAGGGTGTTAAGTTTTGTGTGTATGTTTCTTTAATTGTATCCTACGACACTCAAGATTCAAGCTATTGTAAATAATAAGCTCGTATTTCTTAAGTTTAAATTGTTTCAAACTTAAAAATATATATTTTATTTGTTTGGAATGATGGTACAGTTTTTATTGCTGTGTCAGTCATTTTTGGTGTAATAGTTGATAAATAAATATTTTTCAGCAAATATATTTTGTTTATCTACCACTTGTCAACTAGACTAGATGCCGACAAATATTAGTATTCACTCAAAATAAAGTTTAGTTAGTACATTTAAACTCCTAAGTAGCTAATTAGCAATAGTTTGATAGCAATATATTTATACTATATAATAATTTTGTAAAAAATCTAGCAATTAAAAAGAGAGAATACTCTTAAATTAATTCCATTATTATGGAAACCAAGTCTACACACGAAGAACTAGCTTTTATTCTTCATAAATGTATCTAGTCTGATCTTAAATAATTTTGTAAAATGTTACTACTACCACTAACAGCCCCACCACCATTACCACCATCACCACCACTACTACTAATACTACTACTACTAATAATACTACTACTAATAATACTACTACTACTACTACTACTAACACTACTACTACTACTACTACTACTAGAGTTAGAATTATGTTAGTTGTTAGAATAGACTTAAAGGAATGAAATGTATTTATTACATTTTTACACTATGGCAGTTCTAAACATTTAGAAATGATTTCCATGACTACACAAATCTTCAGGTGAGCATGTTTTTAATAAATGCATTTCCAAGTTAATATTTCTTCCGTATTGCTCAATTTGATTAAGTCGTTTTTCAATATATTGAATTTTCTTGTATTGTTGTTTGTTTTCCTAGTATAATACGTTTACATTTTGTTAAGTTCCTATTATTGTCTAAGAGTTCTTTCATTTCCCTTCTCATATCATCATAAAAATCAGATAGCTTGGACATACCATTTTCTAGCTTTTCTTAGTACTTCTTTTGTTCTTCTCTCAAAAATTGGACTGATGTCTTGAGTTCTTCATCCATTTTAATAACTGTAAGGGATGAGGATCTAGATCTACACAATGGGCACTTACACGACTTTTGGCTTATTAGTGTCATTCTTCAGTATGATAGTAGTTTTCACAATTGTGACCCTTTACACAATATTCATCTTAAGGTAGATTTTAATCACATCTACCAAATTTCTACATGGTGAATAATTTATTACACAAATAAGTAAACTTAGTTTTAACAATTTTACCACTTGATGATTTCGACTGTATAAGCTAGAAATAGTACGCAGGCCCCGCGTAGTTGAGTAGACACGTCCAAACCACACGAGCTCACAAACTAGACTGTAATACCATTGATACAATTAATAACAAGAATATGTGACAATTTTCAAAACGGAAGTTTTTCCGTGTCACATCTATAATTGTGTGTGCACCACCGTGCCTAATCAACCGTCCTAAATAACTATAAATTAATTATGGAAGGATCAGGAAGATATAAATTAAGAAGATTGATGTGGTACACAAATCATTACCTTGACATATTATCCGCTAAAAATCAACATGGAAACATTAGGAAGTTTATATTTATTAAAATATGTTATGAAAAAATTGATATCAAAACCTAGACATAAATATTTAGATATGATCGAGAAAATGTAACTTTGAAGTATTATCAACATAAAATCAAAATTAAATGGTAATTAGAAGACATGTATGAAACTATTGGTTTTGTGATATTAATTGAATAAATGAACATCAAAACCCATACTCAACCAATTAAAATGGCTATCCAAAAACATTTCAAAATCATGTTGTCAAATTTTGAATCTATATTACATACCAAAACATATTTAATATAGTTGTATATTTATAAATCTATAATTCATGCGTAAAACAAAATGAAAGATAATATTTTCATGAATTTGACTTCTTATCTTTATAATCTGGGAATTTTTGTCACTATTGTTGATTTAAATGTGAATTATAACATTCCAGTAACAGTAAATGTTTTGCCAGCATAGAAAATTAATTATTTCAATCAAAAAATGTATGCAAAGGATGTACTTACAACCACTATTATAACGGCCATTTTGTGATTAGTGGTATTTATTCAAAAATAATCAATAAAAGAAAACAAAGTGGTTTATTTCTAACCAGCAATTATTTGCTGAAGTACGAAGGTTGTTTTTAAGTAAGGACCATTTTGCAATAAAATAGAAATTATTGAATATTTTTGGTATTTTTTTTCATGCGATTCTACATACCTAAAGCCACTTTTCAACATAATTTCCGTTGTTATCTAAACATCTGCCGTATCGTGAGATGCATTTTTGTAGACCCTCGTCATAGAAGTCTGCCAACAACGAGTAAAGCCATTCCTGAACCGTCGTTTTCACTTCGACGTCGACGTGGAAATGCTCACCAGCGAGGAAAACCATTCCTGAACCGTCGTTTTCACTTCGACGTCGACGTGGAAATGCTCACCAGCGAGGAAAACCATTCCTAAACCGTCGTTTTCACTTCGACGTCGATGTGGAAATGCTCACCAGTGAGGAAAGCCGTTCCTGAACCGTTGTTTTCACTTTGACGTCAATGTGGAAATGCTCACCAGCGAGAAAAGCAATTCCTGAACTGTCGTTTTCACTTTGACGTCGATGTGGAAATGCTCACCAGCGAGGAAAGCCATTCCTGAACCGTCGTTTTCACTTCGACGTCGATGTGGAAATGATCACTAGCGAGGAAAGCCATTCCTGAACCGTCGTTTTCTCCTCGAGATCGATGTGTAAATGCTTACTAGCGAGGAACCTTTTCAGATGCGGGAAAATATGGTGGTCACTCGGCGCAATGTCAGGGATGAAGGGAGGGTGATTCAATTGCTACCACCCAAAAGATTCGATGATACCTTGTGTTTGAGCAGCAGAGTGGGGCCTCACTTTGTCATGAAGCAACAAAACCCCAGAATACAGCAGGCTGCTGCGTTTACTCTGGACTGCGCGATGAAGTTTCAACAAGGTCAGACGATACGCAACTACGTTTATTGTTGTCCCTCGTTGCATGAAGTCCACTAGCTGGACACCACGCCTGTCCCAAAACACGGTTCGGGAATGGATTCCCTCACTAGCAGCAGACTTATATGACCAGGGTCTACAAAAACGTATCTCATGATACGACAAATCTTTAAATAACAACGGAAACTATGTTGAAAAGTAGTCTAAGTATGTGGAATCAGATTATAAATAATTACCTAAACATATTATAATAACAGGTATAATACCATGCAAATTTAGGGTTCCCATGATGATGCAAAAAGAATAAAAGGCTGAAAATTCTTTGGAAACAACTATTTTTGGCGACAACATGAGCCTTAACCTTAAAAATGAGTAGTCGTTTGTCAAAATCGATTCATTTATTTACTCGCAATATCAAATAATAGAAAAGGGCTTATTAAATTATACATAAGAGCAGAAGCAAATATATAAAGACAAAGAAATTAACAATTTAAAATGAAAAAACTACCCGCTTCGGTGTCCATGTGGTCTAATGCGCTACTCTAGTGTTATAATAAACCACCGAAGTCGGGGATATCACTGTTAGATCCCGGTCACGCACACTGAGGGTTATTTTCCTAAAATCCATTCTCTCACTGCAAATGCGGGTGCACTTCCTTTAAATCAAGCCTTCCTAGTCCCTAACACATCAGTGTAATTAGTGCACAGGCGTATAGCCTGAATATGTTGTAAGACGCAGTTCTTAAAATGTATGTGTTTTGTCCCAATATCATCTATTAGTTTTTTAAATATACAAATAACTGTCGTAATATTTCTATTTATTGTACCATACCAATAAAGTAAGAGTTGAGTTGGTATTATTTGTTTCAAAAGGAAAGAATATTAAGAGTATAATACTGAACGGGTAGTAAGAGCGTTACTAATATATATATATATATATATAT
>CABFOV010000020.1:374469-401017 GCA_902141375.1 Timema poppense | reverse complement strand
ATATATATATATATATATATATATATATATATATATATATAATATTTTTACAAATATATTTGCATAAATCTTTATAGTTTCTGCACCATACCATTAAAGTAAAAGTTGGGTTGGTATTATATGTAGAGAAAAATTGTATATACAGATATACATGGCTCCCATGTTGATGTAAAAAAAAAATGAAAAGCTGAAAACTATCTGGGAAAAACAGATTTTCTTTAGAAACTATTATTTTTCCCGACATCCTAGAACCCTAACCTTTAAAATTCGAAATCGTTTGTTGAAATTTGTTCAGCCATTTTTTTGTATTTATACTTCGGGAAACGGGCTTATCATATTATATATATTTATTTTTTCTACAAGAATAGATATATACCTTTATGGAGTAATATAATAGTAAGATACGAAGTATTAATAAATTAATGTTACTATTTTCAACTGAACTCATTGTAAAGTATCATCCAAAATGATTTAAATAAATAGGCGTACAAATGTAAACACATTTAAATATCTGATTCTAGACATGAATATATTTGGTAATCTATATAATGACATTACATTCACCCTAATAATGAAACTTGCCATATCAAGAGCTGGGCAAATTTCTATCCATTGACCATTTGATGAACTGGGTAAAAATTGCATGAACTCTTACCCTTTTCGCTACCTGAAAATTATGGTCTTATATACTAAAAGCTTAGCTGAAAATCATTTTAGGATATTATAATATGATAATAATTATAATCTAACTAAACTTCACCTTCCATTCTAAAATAACTACAGGTTTGGACACAACCTTATATTCGCTTGTCCATTTCACAGGCCAGACAAATACTTGTCGAGTTTATGAATGGGATAAGTCTTGGAGCTGTCCATTTCATAAATTAGCCATTAATTATCACCTGCCAAATGGATTGTGAGAACGAATTCATCTCACAAGGAGCATATGCATGTAAGTCAGAGACTCTTTGTTTCAGCCCACGTAAGTGCCGTTTGGTGTATCAAATAGTGGAATATCTAGCGACCACTGAGGGAACAAACATCCTGTCACAAGGTGTCCTATAACCCCGCTGGCAGAGCTTTCCCCGTAGTGATGCCAGCGTCACGCAGGAGATCATAAAAACATCCATAGTTATAACTTCAATCGAAACCGGGTACATACAAACCAACCGCTTAGTGCTACCCAGCTCCTGAACAACCTAACAAGTTTTTACCCGGTACGTAAAATGGACAAGTGAAGAAGCCAGTTCATTCAATGGACAGAAATTTGCCAAATTAATTAAATTGCTGATATCACCTTTGGGGCGTAACTTAAGTACTAACTCTTTTATTTTTTATTTACTTACTAATTGATTTAAAGCAAAAGTTGGGATGGTTCTATTGGAATACGTAGAGTAGGTCTGTCAACGATAAATATCCTGCAGAGCAAAACTAAATGGAATGTTGACTCGATAATAATTTACCCTCAAAATATAATGTACTATTAAATTTTTGGAGGAGGGTTATCATTTATAATTTTGTTTTAGATAAGTTGTGAAAAGATAGAAATGAAATACATGATGGTCTCAATGTGATAATAATTTTCAGAATTTTTCATACACAAAATAAATTGATTTGTTGGGGGGAGAAGTATAACTTAACAATAATATTAAAAAAATATAAAGAATTTTTGTATAAAAATTATATATTTAGGTCTAATATAATTTATATTACAAAATTATATAATATTTTAGTTTTATAAAATGTATAATCTTTAATAATATATATTATTATTATTATTTAATTTAATACAATATGTGAAAATTTGAGGAAGATCCAGCACAGCCATATGGGAAACGAGTGGTATGTATTAATGGAGGAGCTTAATCCAAAAGTAGGAAAAAGAAAGAAGAGTTTGAGAAGACGTTAGAGAAAGGAAGATGGGGAGAGAAAAATGAGGTTAAACGGTTGGGGCTATGTGCAAGAAATAAAATGAAAGTGGCAAACAGTTAGTACAAGAAGAAAAGAGAAAGCCTTAATATCATTAGCCTTAACATCATTAGATATATTTGGGAAGGGAAGAAAAAGTCTATAATATACTACTTTTTCGTGGATGAAGAAATTAAAAGGCAGACTATAAACATCAAGGTATTATCAAATGTGTCCTTAGATAGTTACCACGGGTTGTTGGAAGCAGACATAAAGGGATGGGAATGTATGAGAGTGGTAGTAAGACATGAAAGAAGAATAAGGGTGTGGAGGCAAAGAAATGAAGAGGAAACATATCTGTATCCAATAAAAAGGAGCCAATTTCTCAAGGCTGAGATGTAAAGTGTATATGTTGAATGGGAAAGGTTTAAGAATAGTTTTGTGGGAGCTGCAGAGGATGTATGTAGGAGAACAAGTAATACGAGTAAGTGGAAGGAGACACCCTACCCTGGTAGATATAATGTGTGAAGGCTGCAGAGGAGTAGAAGAAAAATCATTCAAAAATAATTTTTAATCATAGTAATGAGGAAACATAGGAAGCATATAGGGAAAAAGAAGAAAAGCGTGAAGCTAAAAGAACTGGAAGCAAGGGAGAATTAAATGCAAAATGAAAATAAATGCTGGAACTAGACCTGGAAGTAAGTAAGAAGGTGTTATATAGCCAATTAAGAAAAAGGAGAAAGAGAAATGACCAAAATTTAAAATGTATGAAGAAATAAGAACGTTGAAGACAGCAGATGAACAAAATAACTATGGATAAGACATTTTTAGAATATGTACAGCCTGCAAGAGGAGAGTGATGAGAGTAAAACAGAGGAATAGGACGAAATAAAAGAAGAGGAAAGAGGTATCACACGGAAAGAGGTGAAGGATGCATGATAGAGAATGAAACAAGTTGAAACACAGGGTGTGAATAGACTTATTGTGGTAATGATAAGAGCTGAGGGTGAAGTAGGTATACAATAGTTCTACAAGTGCTTTGCGTGATTTGGAAGGAGGACAAGTTACCAGAGGACTGGAAAAAGGGAGTTTTAATACCTATTTTCAAGAAAGGCAACAGAAGGAGGTGTACACATTATAGGGCGATAATTCTGATATGCTATTGTACAAAAATATATAAGAAGTTACTGGTAGAAAAATAAGAAATGGAAGGAAGATGGAGAAAATAGTAGCACAGATTTAGGGATCATAGATTGAAAATACACTCAATATTTGCCATACGACAACTGAAAGAAAGAAGGTATGAATATGGGAAAGACTTGATAATCGTATCTATGGATGGGTATAAGGAATATGATGGCGTGGATAGAAACAAAGTTTGGAAAATGATGGAGGAGGCCAAATTGGAAAGAGGGGCTTTAATGAGAGTGAAAAGCATGTATGAGGATAACAAGAGTTGCGTTAAGATGGAGATTTGGAGGATAGAGTGTTTACAAATAAAAAAATGAGTGAAACAGGGAGTGCCCTATAAACATTACTTTTTGTATTGGTAATATAAATGGTGAAAAACAAAGTGATAGGAGAACTCGGGTAGAGTGAATTCCATGATGCTTACGGATGACTTTAAAGTATGAGGGGAGAAGGAAGAGGAAGTACATGAACAGTTACCGGATTGGGATGAGGAAGTGAAAGAGTATGGAATAAAATTTAGCATGGCCAAGTGTAAAGTGATGGTAGTGACCAGGAGCGATTAAGGTATATTAAATATATAAGGTTGGATGGTGTAGAGATGAGAAAAGTACAGAATGTAAATAATCTTGGAAGCGGGATTGAGGAAAAAATTGGAATGAAGACGATTATATGAGAAGATTCGAGTACCGGGAGGGATTTAAATTTCAAAATTGTTTTCCCCACTCTTTCTTCTCATTTATTAGATATTCACTTTAAATAATACCTTCTTCTACCTTACCTTAGTTATTAAGTTAAATAAGAATAGTCCAGGAATATAGTATGACGAGGTGTATAAATAAAGTCCGAAATGTTTGAACAACACATCCCAACCAAAATTATTAGTGTATTCAACATATTTTTAATATATAATTAGTGTTTCACATCTTAAAAACATTACATAGCCCACTAAATTTGTTCTAAGCATTAAGTAGAAAATAAATATGCCCCCACAAACTAGAAAAAAATTATTATATTCAGGATAGAAATGTGTTTTTGTTATAAAACTATATTTTAGACATCTATTTGATGCTACTATTAGATAAGTCAAATTTATATAGTAGCTTAGAACTGGAACACCAAATATTTGTGTTCACCATATTCTTTTACCCCCACTACTAAGTTATATTCTTCCACAACCCCCTCAGTCAACAACCTCGAATCTCTTCCTCTCACCGCAACTCTTTCTGATTGTACCAAAACTTCGCTACGTGATCATTTGATTTGGATCCTTCCTCTCTCTCTTTCTCACTCTGTCTTGACTGATTTCTCGGTAACAAAAGAGTACACCAAGAAGAAAGGAAGTTTGACGAAGCGACAAGAGAAAATAACAAACCTGGTAGTCACTTGTCAAACCACTCGAACACCCTTCCTTTCCCCCCTTTCTCTTTCTCTAGTAGTTGATAAGTGTATCACGCCGGAAGTGGAATAGGCAAGGGTAGGTTTCCCTTTGACTTCCTTTTATTTATTTACTTTTTGTTATCTTCCTTATACCCTTCCGGTGGCGAGGGCAAACTCAGTTATCTTTCTAAAGTAACCGAATCATACCTCTACAAGATGCGCTCTTAATAAACTCGATAAAGCCGGAAGGAAGGGTAGCAGGGAGTTCCCGAAGCGGGTAAATAAGGCTATTTTGATTGGCTTGGAAAACCATTTACCTCCCCAATTTTTCAATAAGATATCACAAAATGTTTGCACATGAAACAAGCCTTAGAAATCAACACATTTTAATAGGTTATACTGCTGTATTCCTATCAAATTTGTTATTCAATTTGTCAAGTAAACACAAAACATTCGGAGTATATCATTCTATTCATGTATAATAAGAGGCCATATGTGATATGATGCATACCCAGTACATTCATACACACTTAGGGCCGGTTGCACAAACATCATATTGATTCTTCAATCACCGGATTGTCAATCAGCTTGATCATAGATCAATAAAAATTTGGGTTGCAAAAAAGTTAACTAGAGATCAAAAACTCCGATCACCTGACCACAGATTTGAACGGGGAATCAAATAAAACTAGCATGGCAACGCTGTAAAAAGTTCTATTTTTGAACAGCTGACTGTTGTAACATAACCTAAATGTATACACAAGATTGGCTTTGTGAATATCTTTTTTTTGTTTTTTGTTTTTGTTTAATTAATACACGTAAATTTGTTTGAAACTATTACTAGACGTTTGTATTAATTTTATTATTATAGTTAGGTTATAAAATGAGCTTTTAAAGTATTTATATCATTTTAAAATAACATAATGAGTGAAAAGAAATCCAGAAGTCCCAACTTTACTTCAAATGAGCGTGTCCTGTTATTGTATTTGTTGGAAGAATACGTGTCGATAATAGAAAATAAAAAAACTGATGCTGTGACAAGTAAACAAAAAGAGGCGGCCTGGAAAAGTTTAGCCGACGATTTTAATAAAAACACCACATCTGTTCAGAGATCCTCAGAACAATTAAAAATATATTATGAAAACTACAAGAGGAGAGTTAAAAAAGCAACGGCTGATGATAAGGTAAATTGTTTATTTTATTAAACACTTTATATTATTATACAGTATTAATGTTATCATTTCAATCAAATTTAAATATTTTTTGTCACTAGGCCTAACTGAATATATTTTCTGAATTAATAAATTTGAACTTTATTGTTTCATGAATTTAATTATTTTTATTGTCACTAAGCCTAACCTAAAATACTATTTTATTAATTAATAAATTTGAACTTTATAGTTTCATCAACTCCTTTTCACTGTCACTAAACCTAACCTAACACAACATTTTGTGAACCAATAAGTTTAAACTGTATATAATCATCAACTTAGCTGGTATTTTTATTGATACTAACCCTAACCTCGATAATTTTTCTGAATTTATTAATTTTAAAGTGTCACAAACTTATTTTACTGTCACTAAACTTAACATAATATTTTCTAAATTAATAAATTAGAAATTTGTAGTTTCATGAATTTAATTAATCTTATTGTGATTAAACCTAACCCAACACATTTTCCGAATTAAAATTAATTTGATTTTAACAATCCAAATAGTTGGCTTAAGTGTAAATGGTGGAATATTCAAGTGGTTTTTTTCAGGTGGAAGTGTATAAGACTGGCGGTGGAACATTTACCAAGCAGCTGGATGATGAAGGAGCTAATCTAATGGCACTTGGAACACAATGGAACAATTCTGCATACAGTAGATTTGTTGACACCTATTAGATCCCCTATTACTATTTGGAGTGTGCCAGTTGCAAAAAATCTTAATGTATATAACAATTGGTTCATTGGTGAAACCGGCGCATTCCTTAATGTGAAATGTACTAGATAATTATTTAACAATCCTATCAAATAAACACAAGAACGTTTACTCAATATAAACCTCATCTCAAATTCTTTATCGCTATATTTAAAAAAAAGTTCATATCTTTCCCGTAGTTGTCTTGGAAATTGAACATTTTATATAATCTCATTATATAAATTAAAAACATCTTCATCTGAAGATTCCATACTTCACACTTATAAATCAAACTCACATTAAAAATAAATGTAATTATATATAAACATACTTATTGAATATTACTTAATAAATAAAGATTATAAAGTACAAATCTTATTTATCAATAAATTAACAGTTACAGGTTATGTTAAACATAAACACACTGATCGGAGAATCAAACAGTTGATGGGAGAGAATTGGCTGGTTAACTTGACCAGAGATCTGATCGACAATCTCGTCCTAATTGTT
Organism: Timema poppense; assembly: GCA_902141375.1. NCBI lineage: Eukaryota > Metazoa > Arthropoda > Insecta > Phasmatodea > Timematidae > Timema > Timema poppense. The sequence goes on along the minus strand of CABFOV010000020.1, from coordinate 394,126 downwards.
AATGGTGCAACTGAAAATGAGGTTTGAGACACTGATTGGAGAGCAACATACAACTGATCTCTGATCAAGCCACTGATTATTGTTTGTGCAACCGGCCCTTAATCTATCAATGATTTTGTTAGGTGTTTACAAACCTACACGTACATTCTAATTATCATGTCTTTTATAAAATACAAACATATTTATTGCTGCCGAAATATATAAAATTTTGCAATTTTTATTAGTGTTTCTTAATAGGCATTGATAATATTTATCAAAAGTGATTGCAGTATATCATATGACTTGACGTATGTATATTTAAAAATCATATCTATTTACCCTTTTAGCTTTTAGATAATACCCTTCATTTGAAGATTGGATCGTGCATATTCCATACATACATTAACTAACACATTAATTAAAACTAACTAGTTAAAGATTGAGCTACTAGTTTGGTTCAGTATTAATTTTGACTCAATGATATTATTTGGATGAACAAAGAACATACAGATTGAATTATCAATTGGATTTTAGTAAATATCAGGCTGAGAAAAGAACAGATCACAAATTCAACATTGGCGTTGGAATTCCAAAAGGCTTTTCTGTATATTGTTGAAAAATATTTGAACCCTTATTAGTTCGCTGGACATCGGGATAGGCATGGTAATCAACTGAAATGAACTCTTTTAATACCCCATATTCCAGTTTTATTCATCCAATTAAAGGGAATAGATTTTTATCTAAAGTGGTCATTCGAAGATCGCTGTAACATCGAGCACATATATAAGATAATTTGATATAAAAATATGTTCCTAATTATTTGCCCTAGACAAATTGCTTTGACAATAGTAGAGCTGTTCAATCTTTTTACTGGATATAAGGGGGTGGGGTTGCTATTATGTGGATGGGGGNGGAGGGGTTGTTTGAGAGTGGCCAACAGAGAAAGCCAGAAACAGTTGTGTTCTATGTTCAGAAACTTGAGTTTCGTAAAGCCTATTCCTTCCCCTCTCTTTCCCCACAAGGAAATAAATTAATTGAAGACATTGAGAGCTTAGTGTGTGAGCAGCTTGGAAGAGACTATATTCCTTCCTTCTCCACCATCCCCCCCAACGCAAACTTGAATGACGTCTTAATAAATGACTCGAGTGTTGCCCTGACATGGAGACTTGAGCTAGAACTGCACTCTATTCGTCTTGAAAATAGAGGGCGAATATGGAGGTGGTGGGTTTGTTGCGGGGAGGTTGAAGGGGGGTGGGGGGTTCAGGAGTCCCTTTCCGGAGGAGAAACTTCATTTTCCAAGCAATTTACCAAGCTTCCTAGCAAGTGACTAAATGCTTTAATTTCTTAATTCGTTTGGAGAGAGCGAATCGCTTGTGTTGTGTGGTTGGGTCGTTGTTTAGAGAGAGACAAAGATATGAGAAAGAGGAGGGGAAGGGCGGGTATGGAAGGGGCGGCTCTAGATCTAGATCTAAAGCACGAATTCCAGACCATGTAATTCAGTATCTCGTCTTAATTGTTTGTTTAGGGGGCGGGTGGAAAGGATTGGGACAGGGTTCTCGCTTTTGTTTCTGGTATGCAGAAGTTTAAAATAAATGTTGGAATATAATCATAAATATGTTTGCACTTGAATTAAAATGTTAATCGAAACTAAGGAAAAACTTAGAAAAAACCAACACTTTATACATTAACAAAATTCTAATGGTGTATGTTTTTATATCTGTCCAGATGATCTTGAGTACTTCTCGTTGAGAAAGCTAGCTGAAATTTCAAAGAAACCTTTCAATAAGTGGGTAAAATTTTCAAAATTGAAAACTCAAAGAAACTAAAACAAACAAAAATATATAAACGCGTCTTAGTCATTTTAATTCATCAACAATGTTATTTACACTTAAAAATAAAGGAGAAACTGTAAAAGAAGTTCTAAATTTGAACACAAAGAGAAATTGCAGACTATAATAAAGAGATCTGATTTATAGTCTTGTTTTTAATTCCTCTTCATGTTATACTAATATATACTAATTATGCCAATGAATTAGGAATAAGTGAGGTTTAATTTACAAGAAGTGTATTGAATTTGCATGGAGAGATAGCGGAAAAATATTTAGGAAAAACAACCATTAGTACATTCGACCGGGATTTGAGCCTCAATTTCCTTGTCATCGGCAGTCTAGTCTATTGCAAGAGTAATGAATTGGACCGTACACCCACCGGATCAGGTCAAAATTTGGTTTAATGTTTCGTATTCATATAAGTAAATAATATAGTGATTCTTTAGAAAATACTAACTAAACAGGTAATATTCAAAATTATTATTTAATTTGATATTACACTTGCCTACATATGTAATCAAATAAATGCATGATTACTCTAATCAAGAAACATCTTGTCAATGGAAGATTGTGGGAGGATACATAATAAGAAATAAGCGGTTTAGGTGAAAATTCCATTTATCATCTTAGGCATAACTTCGCCTTCCCTTGTGTGGTTGATTCATAAGTTGAACCTAAGAATCTGTGAGAAACTTTCTTTGATATACACATAATTGATTTTTCCAGAAAAGGTGATGATCAGACCTTCAGATGTTTTGATTGCGAAAATTTAGCTCTCCAATATATACAAAACATACTGATCCTGCATTGTATAAAGAGGCATGACTATAGTTAGAGGACACCTCCACATCACCTTCTGGAAACCATCAAAGATAGGTCTGACATAACTAAGGAAGAAAGAGTATAACACAACATGTATTTGTTGTTGAACCCAGTACAAAAAATTGCATAAAGATGGCAATGAATTATGAAACCATCACCAGAGGCTGAACTAATAATATGGGGTGAGTCAACTAAGGCTCCAAGCCATGCCATATATATGCGGTCAGACGTTTTTGTGGAATAGGCCCCCTATGCTCAAGGGTTTAGGTCATGTTTGGGGATACATTTGGGTTATCTAAAGGAATATTTCCGTATGATAAGAGGTCAGCATCCATCCAGCTCCCAACAGTATTGAATACTCCCAGATGTGGAAGGAGTTTAAAATTCCTAAGTTAAACAATAATGTATGGTAAATATACAGTAACTTACATTATTGGCTAATGGAATTGGGTATTAGAAAATAAAAAGCACATCATGAAAAAAATATCATAAAAGTGCCAGAGTAAACATTGATATTGGGTTTGTCGTTCACGAAACATTTAGAAGTAGACTGAGCCCAACTGATATTTCAAAGGGCCATTCTGATTCTCAGAAATTATGAAATTTCTCAAATAAGTGATTAGGTATTGATTATATTGTAAGGAGAAGTCCATTGTTATATTTGTGTGTTCCCAATTGACTGTATGGATGAATGGGAAAATGGCAACTATCAAGTAAGTTTTCGAACAGTTTGATGCCCTCAGGAATATCGGCCCAGGGGCTATACTTAAAAATAGGTGGTATTATAATAATAACAATCATGAGGTACTTAAATACTAAAGAAGGCATATGAAATGATACATGCCTAGATTTGACAGCGTTTGATAAAAAGCTGATGCATGCAACAATTTTAATAGGTTTGGCTCAATGGAAAATGTGTTTCTTACTGAGAATATATTTGACAACTATTGTCCCTGGCATCCCCTTTATTTTAGGAATGAAACAGTTCCTAATTAAGGTTGGTTTTCCAGATTACTATCGATTATTTACAAGGTTAAAACCTTTGACACGGTTGGTATCTATATTCCAAAGGCCAGGTTCAACCATCGCCAATTGTAGGTGGCCCTTTCGTGTAAATGTTCATAACACATTTAATAAAAAAATTCATTTTATAAGAATATAATTAATTTATTTTCTCTGGCTTTATACACACTAACCTAATAGCTGATGAAAATCTACTTTTTTTTACAAATAAAGCATAATATTAAATGTGTTTTTCAATTCAAGGTTAGGTTTTGTTAAGTTGGTCGGTCAATGATATAATCAAAAGGTGGCAGGCTTAACAACTAGCATTTTAATGAGATAATATAGCTACATATTAAATTATTCCTAACAAAGCGTAATCATAATTTATTTGATTTAGACAAAAGTAAAGTTTTTTTGAATAAATTTGAGATAAACTGTGCAAATATAACTTTATCACTTCAGGAAAACTAACATTACTACCTTAAATATGCATCGGAGCCAAAAATAATGTAAAAAAGGTAGTTTCATCTTGGACCAACCTCATTTCTTTATTTTTATTACAAAAGTATAAGACTTGGTTTAAAAAAAAGAACAAAGAGGTTTATGGAGTATGTCCTATATATTCTTTTGAAGTTATTATGATGGTCCCAACGAATTGTGTTACACCCAATTTTCTCTTCTTGGTCTAGTAATGTAGAAAAATCTCTGTATGTTGATCCTGTGACCGAACCTTTTCGATTTTTCCCAAGAGATCATAAAGTATGTGGACCAAACCTCCATCAGACATTGCTAGTATTCTCCCTGGATTTCGCACGAGCTGGTAGATAAGAAGCCACCTCACTCTTTTCTGACTATATCTGCTCAGATTCCGTACCGCCCCAAATCCCTCCCGTCCACGATTATATGCTACCATACGCTGTCTGAAATGTCTGGAAAGAAGGGGGTAGGACCAGAACAGGGGTCTCTTTTCCTTTCCCACGTCGTCGCAATAAAAACTGGCTCCTGAAACCATCTGAAACCCTGGTACTAACCCAATGCACTTCTTCTGATAGGATGGGTAAGTCTTACTGTCTGTCTCTCTCTTTTCTCTCCGCTACTTTATCTCAACTTATTACATGTGCCCTTTTTTTTTCTTTCACACACTTGCAAATAGTATGATTATCATTCTCTCTCTTTCTTGTTCTATCCACATTAGAATTTTTACACAAGGGATTTTTTTAAGTTAAACGAATTGAAGAAAGTATATGAATTGCTTTCCTTTGCAAACTCCTGGTGGTGATTTAAGTTCATGCTACGTGCATATATACTTATCTTAAAGATTTTGTTAGATACACGTCACCTTGTTTTATTACTTTATTTTTTATTAAAACATTATAAAGATCAAAAGTCTTTAGTTAAAATTAACGCTTGTATCATCTTATTTTCACTAAAAGTTTTAATCTGTCACTGTAAAATACTAACATATCTATATAAAAAGAACAAATTTGTTTTTAAAATGTTAAATTAGTTTAAATATTAATAGTGAATATTTTTAATAAATATACATTTTGGAAATATTTGATTATAAGTTGAATTGTTTTGTTTATAAAAATTGCACTAGTATTGTTTACAAAGTTAAATATAAACTAAGGACCAATGTTTCACCAATGCTAGCCAATCAATCAAACTTTACTATATTACAACTTTATTTCTTCTAAACACCATAATATAACATTTTCTTGATTATTGTTTTGAATTATTTAAATTTCAGAAATAAATTTATTTGATGCTGTTGAACTATAAATAATAGTATATATCATAGAAATGACTATACAATTTAACAATGCATCATACAACAGTATACACGTGCTAGATAATAATATCTCATTAATATTACATTTATATAAATATCAATGTCATAATATCAATACTACTCATTTCTTCAGATCCAATTCAAGCTTACTTGGATAATACACAACTGGATGACAAAATATTCTAATTAATGAAAAATGACACCTGGAAATTGGAATTTCACCCACGACCTTTGGCTAGTGCCAAAGTTCTTGGCTTAGATGTCCATGTCCAGGTGTTATTTTTAAATTAATTTAAATCTGATGTAAGTGATGACCATATCAGTAACCTAAAATCTTCACAATAACACACACTAAAAAAACCACGTATTAACAACGCGTTAAGTATATAAGTTTAAAGCGTTTCTACCAATTTTCAAAAGTAAACATAAAATTTCAAACAAACCATGGATGGCATTTTATTTTTCACTAGACAAAAAACAAAAATAATTTTCAATGGGTGTAAATTAACTTTGGAATTTATTAGCCTAGCATTGGTATGCATACTAAAATTATATTAAATATAATTTATAAGACCTAGTAGGATTCTCGAAGGAAGAAAAATTTTAGAAAATACAAACAAATTATTTGGGGCTCAATATTAATATCATTTTACTAAATTATTAAAGTTATTTTATAGGTATTGTTAATATATATTAAAAGTTAAGGATGTAAAGCATATTACTTGAAGTATGAATGTTGTTTTACTAACGTTTGTGAAGGTCATTTACTGTTCTTCCTTATCATAATCTTACTATAGATGAAAATTATAGCTAAACACGAGAATCTAGCTAGACACATTTGACGTGTGTACAATAATTGCTCCACCACTGAACTAACCATAAATCATCCTATACTCAGGATAATCCCTCACCCATAGCTTAAGGAAGAGTATGTGTTGGGCATGTGGATTTATCTAGCTTTAATTGAAACAAAACCACTGACGACTCGGGGCAGATAGCTGTGGTCCTTTAACCAAACTTAATCTTATTAATAACGCCACCAAATTTTGGCGCTTAATTCCTAGTATGGTAGGAAAAATTATCACGTGTGTAATTTTAACCTACCTTTTCACGGTTATATATTAATTCCAGGGGATTGGGTGGTGTGTTAATTTTATACTTGCGCTAGTTTCTAAGTCACTTACCGTTGTAGTATATCTGTTCATAAAATAAAAATTAAATGTATAAAATTAAATTAAAATAATATATTTAAAGTCCATTTTATGAACACGGATTATATCAGCCCAGTACTTAAAATTCACTTTATATTAGAATATAAACTATCTATAGTGGTTAAGCCGACAATCATCACAAATGATAAATATTCAGCCATGATGGGAATCAGGCCTGACATCCCTGATTCAATAGACAGAAGCGCAACTGAGTTAAGGTGACTTAAAGTGACCCAGACGAGTTAGAATAGTCCTACTTACATTTTAGGAGATGTTTCATGACGCAGGTGAAGTGGACGTCCTTCCCTGGGTCACAGTAAGTTTCTCCAAGTTACCTTACAACTGAGCTAAAGTTACTCCAAGGATATCATATATACATTACCTTATATATTAAGAGATGGTTTATGATGCAGGTGAAATGGACGTCCCTGCCCTGGGTCACCATCAGGTTCTACAAAGACCTTACAGCTGAGATAGTGTTGCGTCAAAGTGATCAGAGTTACGGTACCTTATATGTTCCAAGATGGTTGACGACGCAGGTGAAATGAACGTCTCTGCCTTGGGTCACCGTCAGGTTCTCCAGAGGTTGCTAGAAACTCAGGCTCCACGTCCGTCGTCTGCATCTGACCTACGACACACGTACAACAGGTTTTCTTAGGACCGGAATTATGAATGTCCTGAGGAGACATACTTAATAATATTAACGACTTTCTCGCTTTAAATCCAGTGTATGCTCTTGATGTTAAGTGTTCATTATAACATTCTTCTATACGTGAGGGAAGACTGAATGTAAAACTTAACTAGTTTGGTTTGATCATGACAAAGAGGTCAGACTTTTAAACCAAACAGGGTAGGCCCTAGAGTGAGGATGATTTATCTTAAAGAGCCTTCCACTCTAATTCCTCACAAATTTAATTACATTTCTTCATTCTAGCCATTTATCTCCGTAGACTAACTAACTGCGAATGGATAAAGCCAGTAGTAAGATAGAAAACATTTGAATGCTATATTATTCTATTTATGGCCTGCCTTTGTGATCTATAGGTCCGAGTTCCTGACTAGATATCCAGAGGACTCGGGATCGATCCCTGGTTCTTCCAGAACTTTCTGTGAAAAAGTGATCTTGTAACGGGCTCAACTCAGCTTTGTGAGGACAAATTAGAAGCTAATTGAATAAATAAGTGGAGGATTCTGCCTAGAAAATGAATTGAATGACTGAAGGGGTCATTGTTCTTACGATATCACAAACTCTATCTGCAAATTATGGCACTATCTTAGCCAATATGCGACGGCCGTTTGGTCGGTATAGGTAGCTTGTGGACTGACGCCATTAATTTTTTAATGCCTCTATCCACGTACCCCATCATCCCCTCTCAATATCCATTTGAGAGATTGGTAGGATATCACCCGCCTCGGTGGCGTAGTTGGCTAACGCGCTTGTCGTGTTGAGCTCGACTGCTGAGGACGGGGAGATCGAGGTTCGAATCTCGGTCGGGTGAACTGGGGGTTGTTTTTCCTAAATGGTTTTCCACTCTCCCTCCACGCAAATGTGGGTTCACTTCCTCTAATTCAACCTTCCCAATTTCTAATCCATTAGAGTAATTAGTACTTAAAGCGTATAACCCGAACGGGTAGTAAGACGCGGTGGTAAATATTATTAATATTAGGATATCTACTACTTAAAATCATCCAAGCATAATAATTCTAATTAATCTACCATTTGTTTGGTTGGTTGCAGCACCCTACTTCCTAGTATCCTGGGGCAAGTCTTTATAATTATTGTTCTTACAAAAATCTTCCGCTATCTGATTCATGTGTACCATCTTAAGTCTTTCTATTTAATTTTTTCCTTCAATACCTCCTATACTAATTATTAACTTTGTCACGCTGTCATGTCTGAGTACATAACCAATTAGGAGCCTTCGTTTACTAAAGCAATCATTTAGACAGAGGATCTTAATGTGAATTTGAATCAATAATCAAGTATAATAAATAGTACGGGGCACCTCATAGACGTTCTCTTGCTTTTATCTTAAACATATTAATAAACATATAGTAAAAACATGCAGGATTTGTGAAACGAGATATTAGGTCTATAAATTGTTGTATAAATAAATAATCAAATATCGTAAATGAAATAAGAAACACTGTCACTTACTCCATGGCATAAGGAAATAGGAACAATGTTACAGAAAAATTGAGAAAAGAGAAACATCTTTATCCACCAAAGAGCATAGGAATCAAATCTATTTTCAAAGATCTGAATTAAAAATAAAATATATTTGCTTATAGCTTAGAAAATATTTAATCTATAAAAATATATTTCAAATAAAATGTGTATATCTTTAATAGTACAACAACTTTACAATGATAGGTTATTTCTTAACTAAAATAGTTGTGGAGAAATTATAAAAATTGAAAAATTTCCATTATGTAAAGTACTCTCAACGTCATTTTCATGGGAAAATGAGAAATACCATCTTGTTTATGATGAACATCATTTGCATATAAAATGTAATCAAAATCATTAAAGCAAATCTCTTTTAGCCCTTCAGTAAACTACCCTTAATTTTAGGTTTAGCTGTTTAATTCCAAACACCCCTTAGACAGACCTTATGAAAACACCTGATACCAAGTTTTAGCCTAATTGGTAGACCGAGGTACAGAGAGATGGCATTGCGAAAGCCACCTTTTTTGTTTCAGGGGGTTATGAAATGTCAACATTTATCTAATTCACGTTTTAGATTTTTTTGACGATCACAATACTTTATCTCTGAGAGGTAGAGGGAAAGTAAAAATAAACACGCCATCAAAGTTATAGATTCCATTATTTACAAATAAGTTTGAATGAAGTGTTAGAATATACATTTTTGTTGGCACTGCGTCTTACCACCATTTGGGATACCGCCCGTATACCAATTTCGCTAAAATGTTATAAATGAGCATGGTTGAATTTAGAGGATCTGTACCAACATTTTCTAGGAGAGAGAGTGATGAACAATAATTTAAGCAAAAACACCCTAGGTACACACGATCAAGATTGAAACCACGATCTCATAGTTATAGGTAGTCTGGTCTATTGCAGTAGTGACGTCTAATACCATGCGGTCACCAAAAACTGATGTTAAAATAATTTAATATCTATAAATCTCTAATGTACACTTTTAGACCTATACAAACAATATACAGATAAAAAATAATTTAATACTGTATTTCTTTTATAATCAGTTTTGTTTTTACTGTAGATGTGTTATCACATTTCAAGGTGACCTGGTGGTCTAGGGGTAAAATATAAGACTTCTGTACTGGGGTTTCAGGTTTCAAACCTCGGTCCAGTCACAGATTTATCTGCTTTCCAAACCCTTTCTTCCCATTTGGCAAGACGTGTATAAATCACAACTTGTGAATGTGTGGAATGCCAAGCCTCCCCTGTGGTTCGGATCCCACGTTAAATTGTAGGTCCTCCATTTCATCTCACAATCACCCTACACATTATACATTAACGTAATTGCATATAACCCGAACGGGTAGTAAGACGTGGTGCTAATAATAATATTAATAATAATCTTACCAAATTTCACAGTAAAAATTTTATGAAGTAAATGTTTTGTCCTTTTTAAAAATATAGCAATACTTTTCCGATTCCTTGTAGTCTCAATAAAAATGTCTTTGGTGTTTAATTTTGAATGCCTATGCTATTTACTATATAACATTTTGACAACGTAGGATCTAAAAGTGTTGAATATTACTTGAAAAGATTCGAAAATATCTCCCAAGGAGAAAATAAATCCTTTGATGTTACACATCTTCTTTAAATATACACTTATAATATACTGCTTCGTGCTTATAGTGTTATGAATGGTGGATGCAAGGTTTAAATCTGTCTTCTTTTTCCCCCCTTTCTTTGAGTATTTCCTGCTAGTCGAGTCCTTCACACATACTTCACATGATAACGCGGTAACGCGTTAAAGAATGCTCAGCCAAGGGATTGCATTTATGATAGACGTTTCCAATTTGCTATATTTTACAATAGAAAGCGTGGCGACAAGTCGGTGAAAGAAGTGGGGGTATGTGAGGGTGTAAAGTTGGTAGTGCTGTCAAGAAATAGGCAAGATGGCGGTGACTGCTGGTAGCAGCAGCAGCAAGATCCACTCCCTCTTCTAAGATTCTATGTATGCCTACTAAAGGGGAATGTATTTGAGGGAATATGATGAAACATTTTGTTCAAATAATACAAATATTTTAATTTGGGAATAACTAGAAGCCCAGTAGCCATAACTTAGGTGTTTACATATATCTTAGTAAATATTCGTTTGTTTTATATGATTTATTATTTATTTTGTCTTAAATGGTATATTATGTTAATAAAGAGTAGTATATAAATAAATAATTATTCTATAAACTCTTTAAATAACAGAATACAAATATATAGTTATTTTCTGTTTGTGTGTGAGAATCGAAACATACTATTTCTCTTCTTCTTAAACAAAGATGAAATTAAATTTAGGAATAAAATGTTTTAAACCCAGATAGCTTATGACTGCTGTAAACTAATATAAGTTCCCCCTTCTGTAATATATATTTTATATTAAATTTGATATTTTTTTAATGCATTAGTTATGTTATCTATATTATAAGTCTGCCTCAAGGGGAAAGTATACTAAATGACGATCTTATTTAATCTGGATTTTCGGTGTTGTTACATGGCCTATAAATGCGCCCCTAATAATTCTTGATCGATTAGTGTAATTAAATACGTATATACTGGATGGGGTGCCGAGCAAAATCAAATCTCGATAGTAAAGTTTTATTTATGTGTGCACTTATTCTGTTAGCGTGAGAGTAATTTTCTAATCATGTATTAGCTATATTCCTTTTAGATGGGTAGTAAGGCTACTGTATATGTGTGGCTCATCCTTTTGCTTATATAATAGTGGATTACTGCTGCTATAATCAGTGGTCACACAATCTGAGTAATTTCAAAATCACATTGCACTTAATATTATACCGATTATCACGTGACCTAAGGATTGCAGGTGAGGAGGGATTTTGCTCTCTGGGACATTTTGGGTGGTTTTTAACCTAAGATTTTCTCAACCTGTTTCAAGGCTAACGGACATCCACGATCTTCAAACTATCTTCCACATACATATATCTCAAATTAAAACGTTAAGATCTCATATTTTAAACGCAAGTATATAATTATATTTAAGTTATGTATGCTATCTATACTTTATCTAATTTAGGAGAGGTGGTAAATGACAGTTAAGAAAAACTACAAACTATCCATTCTCAAAATCAAGTGAAATGGAAGATTGTATGTGGTTGTTACTTTGGCATTCATATCTTTCACAGTAAGCAATTTTTATATTTTATTCTTTTATTTTTTTATATTATTGAATTATAAATTTACAAAAATAACCATTTGGTTATATCATTTTTGTGAAAGCGACATGTGTGGTTGAATTAAAATTGTTTTTCCAACGAGAAATTCTAGAGTACTGGGTTCTCTTCATAAATTAAGATAGTGAGCCAGCCGAAATAATAGCTGTTTATAAGTCATACAAATGTCTTCGGTTGTGTTCCTGCGCTGTTTTACAAATTAAGAACCTTTTATTTTGGAGCTAACTCTTTTTATTTAAGTTATAAAAATTATGTATTCATATTAGCGGTCAGTTATAGCAAGATAATGTGTGAATACAACATGTATAATATAGTTTAAATGAAATTTTTCCACATTAGTGTGGAGGGAGAATATGAAACGAGATAAGAAAGGAACACTCTTTATATCCCAACCAGGACTCCAAGCCAACCTCCCAGTCACAGAAAAACCACACCAATTGAAAGACCAATGCATGTTTATATAGTTTTTACTTTATCGCTACCTTAAAAGTAGTAAAATTATTGTCTTCGTCAAAAAATCGAACTCAACATGTTGGTGAATTTTGACATTTCATAAGACCCCGAATCCGAAAGAGTTGTATTTATTTATATTTCCTTCTCTCTGTTTCTGTCAGTCCTTTTTCTCTCACTCTGTCTGTCTTTCTATTTGTTTTTCTCTGTCTCTCACTCTATCTGTCTGTGTGTTCGTCTCTCTGTCCATCTTTCTGTACATCTGTCCCTCTCTCCGTCCGCCAGTCCTTCAATCCATCCGTATGTATGTCTGTCTGTCTGTCTGTCTGTCTGTACCTCAGAGTAGAGCCTGAACTATTTTACCGATCGGGCTTAAACTTGGTATCTAGGGTTTTCATTGGGTTGCCCCAAGGTGTTTTTAGAATTTGATATCTTATCCTAAAATTAAGGGTTGTTTCTTTGAGGGCGAAAAGAGAAAAAACAGGTTTTATCAAATTCGGCTCCAAAAATTTTGAATGAATTTAATATCCAAGCATTGATCAGTATTACAAACCAAATGATTACCCTAAATGTTTCATAAAAATAGAATTAAGGGTTTGGTATGATGTGTAAATTATATTTTTATATCATTTCTCTGTATCTCTTTGAGCTATGAAATTGCTTATCATAGCAAACATAAAGCTCTATTTATAATAAAAATCTTTTGCTTAAAACATTTTTTATAAAACCAATTATTTTCAAGCTATATGCAAATTTATATATTTTTTTTTTCACTTTTCGAACAATAAATGTCAAGAATTGCGACCGTAAAAAGTATCTAGACTGAAATGTTAATGGATGTCGACGTTTCTGGACCAACCTTCCCAAACATAAAAAGTTGTTTTTGCAATGCCATCTGTCTGTGTGACTGTCCAAATCTAAAATTAGGAGTGGTTTACTAAAGGGCTTCAAAGAGAATACGTATATTTTCTCAAAATAAGCTTTTGCGATTTTGATAAAAATTCTTATATGAGCAATAAATATTCAAAGGAACGCCTAATAAACAATAAAAAAAGGATCTAATTAAAACAGAAAAGATAATAATTGATATGAAATATAAGGTAAAAGTTAAAGACAACATGAAATTTAATTAGCAAAACAGAATATTGAGTTTTTAATAAAAGAACTCTTTTGAAAATTAAATGAAATACAGATAATAACAAGTCTGAATATAATATATGGTTACATCAATTATAGAAGATAAGATAGATTGAACAACAGAATACTAGTAAGACTATTAATAATGAAAACTTTATAAATCCTATTAAAGAGTGTGAAATAGAGTAGAAAAAAGAACAAATGGGGTTAAAATACAGGAAACATATTAAAATTAGACCAAAATACAACCCGCCTCGGTGGCGTAGTTAGCTAGCGCGTTTTTCGTGTTGAGCCAGATTGCTGAGGACGGGGAGATCGAGGTTCGAATCTCAGTCGGGTGAACTGGGAATGGTTTTTCCTAAATAGTTTTCCACTCTACAACCACGCAAATGCGGGTTCATTTCCTCTAATTCAACCTTCCTAATTCCTAATCCATTAATATAATTAGTACTTAAAGCGTATAGCCCGAACGGGTATTAAGACGCGGTGCTAAATAATAATAATAATAATAATAATAATAACAAGAATACAATACAAATGAAAAATCACATATTAACCTGTAACCTTAGAATATGTGATTTTTCATTTGTATTCTATTCTTGTTCTAATTTTAATTTGTTTCCTGTATTTTAACCCCATTTGCTCTTTTTTCTACTCTATATCACTCTTTAATAGGATTTATAAAGTTTTCATTATTAATAGTCTTACTAGTATTCTGTTGTTCAATCTATCTTATCTTCTATATTGATGTAACCATATATTATATTCAGACTTGTTATTATCTGTATTTCATTTAATTTTCTAAATGTTCTTTTCTTAAAAATTCAATATGCTTTTTTGCTAATTTAATTTCATGTTGTCTTTAACTTTTACCTTGTATTTCATATCACTTATTATCTTTTAATTTTTAATTAGATCCTTTTGTTATTGTTTACTAGGCGTTCCTTTGAATAATTATTATTATAATTCTCCCTACTAGATCACTATGAATATTACTAATCTTATATGGGCGTTAATTAGGATTATAAACAAAATTGATATTTTCATTTTCCCATGAAAATTACTTATAGAGTACTTTATTGAACCAGAAATTTCCAAATCTACGCTACTATTTGAGATACAAAATAGCGTATCGTTGCAAAACTATAGGAGGCCTACTATTAAAAATATAAAAACTTTTATCTGATATAGATTTTTATAAAACCAATAGTTTCGGAGATATTTGCAAATATGTTAATACATTTATTTGGTGAGCTTTGGTTGTACAGATATACTAAATTTAACGCAAAAATTCTTTAATGCCGTAGAGTAAGTAAATAAATAAGTCTCTCAAAATACGTATGTTCTTTTTCCTTTAACCTTTTAGGGAAAACGTTTGAACAGCAATGATCAACTCCATTTATTTAGACTAATTAGCTATTATTTACCTCTTTTATTGGTCAAAATTTATATATGGGGAATTTAATAGCAATTCGATGATCTGAAGATGTGGAAACACTAATACATATTTTAAATTCTAACTGGAAGTTGAAATTTTAAAACAAAGTGTCAACCCTTTTGAACCCAATATAGATCTTATTTATTGGTCCAAATATATAAATGAGGACTTTAATTCTTTAAAAATAAAATTGCATAATATAAAACCAGGAGTCAAAAAATGTTTATGTAAGCATAGCACAATTTTTTCTTGAATTTATATGATACAAGTTTTGAGTAAATATCTTCATTTTTAGACATTGAGACGAGAAAGTCCATGCTGAGTTCCATACCATTTATTTCTTGGATGAGAATCTAACTAAAAATATACATAAGTAACCAACTATTACTTACTTAGTCAATGACATTATGAACTTGAACATGCATTGCCACATTTACAAAAGTACGCCACCTATTCCTCAACTATTCTCTTTCAGGTCCATTATAATGTTATCTACCCCCTCCCACCTCCCAATTTATATCCAGGTCTTCCCACTGAACTCTCTTATTTTAGCACCGCGCCTTACTAACCGTTAGAGCTATACGATTATATAATAATTACAATAATAGTTTTAGGGATGAGCACGATTATATTTATAGGGAGTGCACCCGCATTTACGTAGAGGTATGGTGGAAAGTATATTTGTAAAAAATACTTAGTACACCTGGCATAGTTTTTAACCTTAATCCTCCCATCATCGGTAGTCTAGTTTACCGCAAAAGTAGCGCCTTAGACCATGCCACAACTGAAGAGGGTTAATGGCCTATTTCCATTATGTTTTCCATTCAATACCTTGAACACGACCCTAGTTTCTTAAAATCGCGCTGAATATCCTGTACACCGTAGTCTGCGAGATGTTACTACCTTAATAATGTCTGCTGATGTGTACAAGGCATCTAACTATGAACTATATATCCTCCTTCCACCACTATCTTCATTCTTTTTTAGGAATAAATACTTTCCTAAATTATTGATATTACCACTATATATTCTTTAACTTGATTGTTTGTAGGATAGGTTTAAATAGGAATTCGACTCAAGATTAAAATAACCTATTTAATATCAGAAACTTGAATCCTTCAGAAACAAATCAAACCTCTGGTAACAAGAATAAACTATAAACTATCTAGTGAACTATGTTAGCTACCTGTTCGTGTAATAGGTAGTTACTTTAGACCATCTGTGCACACATGGTGCTGTATCGCTTTGTAGTCGGTGGTGCGGGAATTGTAGGGGATCACAACTATTCCTTACTATCTAGATATCTGTCTTTGGTCTCAAAGACTTACTGTGGTTAAGGGGACCGCCTACATGCTAGACAAGTTGCAGATGTTCAGAAAACCCATGTTATTTAATAATATGTTTGTTATTTTAAAATTTTACTCATGACAAAATGTGTTATAAGGTTATCAACTTGTTCCCATATAGTTAAAAAGGCAAAAAAAAATCTATAATTATATCACTTTTATCGACGATTAATATAATTCTACAGGGTTTTGAGGTTCACGGAATTTTTAGGAACAAAGATCTAGGCGTTCTTGTAAAATTAAGTAATTATTTTACAGGGTCAATGTAGAATGTAGTAATTAAAAATGATTTAGAGGCCAGAATTGTCTTTACCATACAAATGACTACTGTTTGAGTGTATTCTGCTTAAGTAGAAAGCACCTTTAAGAAATATTTTTTTTCCCCCATCGCATCAACCATTCGGACTACTTGCGTATTCTGAATTACACTAAGGGTGTAAGGATGTAAGGATGAGGAAGCTAGAACTCAAATTAAAATATACATCTGAATTTTCGTAAATTGAAAGTGGAAAACATTTAGGGAAAACTATTTTTAATACACCCTGCCGGGATTAGAGCTCCGATCTGTTCACCATTATAAAACGGCACAATTACACCTAGATGATTTGAGGAACAGTTAAACGACTTTAAAAAGGATTGAGTTTTTTTATTTTCAAGCTACCTATTCAATTAATGTATAGTATAGTTTTTTTCTCTTTGCTTAAGGTTTTTGTTACCTAAGCATATTCCTAATTCTGATTTTAGTATATACAACATTTTGTTTCAGAAGAGCTTACCTTGAATTGATTTGTATGCAATATATTAGTGATTGTGTTGTGTACATTATTATTTTTCATTTATATATTATTTAATACACCGGGAAACAGTTCAGAGACCTACACAAGTCAAGCATTAAAAACTATATAAATATGCAAAGATAAATATTATATATGGGCAAACATTCTTCGATAGCCGTAAGGTCTGATGCGTCATTCTCGCAATAGATTTAACTGCTGATGACAGGGAACTTAGTATTTTAATCCCAATCAGATGAATTGGGGGTGGTTTTCCTATCTGGATTTCCACTCCACCTTCACGAAAATGTGTGTTCATTAGTATAATTAGCACATATACCTGAACAGGTATTAACGGTGCTAAAATAAGGAAACTTTCGTCAAACAAATATTGGTTAGTATAAATATCCTAGTGACTGTATAAACTATTGAAAATAATATAAGTTTTCCTAGATAAAAAAAAAGTTTCTGACAGACATTTATTTTTATAGAATGGTTCAAAGTTATTAATGATTAATTAAATAACTCTTTAGGTTTGGTTCTTCTTTTGTGATGAAAATTGAATTCGGGAAATAAATGTTTGTGCGCTCATATACAATGAACCGAGTGGTTTATCTTGTAGGACTTAATGATGCAAAATATCAACAATAATATGATTCTTCGGTCACGAGGAGGAACGCCAAATAAAAGTTTTAAGCAGAAGAATAGTATTAAGAACAGTGAAAAGATTTTTTTTAATCGTTTCTCAACATACGACATTCGCAGACCACCACCGCTGTAGATTTAACAGACGTTTGGACTCTTCCTTCTTTTACTCTCCCTCTGCACCCCTTCCCCTCTAAACAACCAAGCACCAAGTGACGCTAAGGGCTGCAAAAGCGTCGTGCCGTCAAGCGAAAGAATTCGATTACTTCGTAAACGTGTCACTGTGGCGCGTTGGAATGCCTCTTATTAAATAAGTCTTGTAACAAGAAGAGGAATAATATATATAATTTTTAAGTTCAGTAGATATTAAGCTCATTTATTTCTTAAATATAATTACTTCCACAGCTTTGTAACCTCTATTAATAATGTTAAAAGTTATTTTCATACATCATCAAAGGAATTTAACTTTCAATTATTGAACATCAGAATTAATTCCACAATTGTGTGTACTGTATAAACAATATCAAATTTTCCACTGAGTTACATTTTTTTTGTATTTGTTTATAAACAAAATATTTTTCAATATTTCTTATTAAAGTTCAAGATTTTCATTATAAAAGATGGAACTAAATTGCACATTTAAAAATATCCTTATATTTTGTGTAGTTTGATACATAATGTATATCTATTAGTGGGCTAACCTTGAATAGGTTCTAATATTAGTCAAACTTTGGAAGTATAAAATTCACTATGTTAGAAAGGGTATTGATTGCTATATATATTTTTTATTTTATAATATAAATTATAGCCACGTTCTTTAGTACTGTTAACAATTTAATCATTAACTTTTTCCTTACTAAATATATGTTTATATCTGTCCTACTTGGGTGTATATTATAACTTTTAAACTAATGGTCACTAATGTTAATGGTCCATAAATTACCAAACTGATAAAAATAGTATTTAATTTTTACCTAGAGATGAAGTAAAATAGTGTTTGAGCTGATCGCCCGGACTTTGATTTGAAAAGATGTGGTTTGATTATCTAATGAGCGGCTGGATCTATGTTAATAAATTATACAATTAATTTACTATAATTTTATTCTTTCCCACTCTTTGTAAAATTATTTAACTTATAATACGAGCTTTATAGATTAATATGTGAACTCAATAGCAAAAAGAAATGTTGACGCAAATCTGACGTCATATTTTAGCTATAATTTTAATTTCCGCATTATAAATATAT
Organism: Timema poppense; assembly: GCA_902141375.1. NCBI lineage: Eukaryota > Metazoa > Arthropoda > Insecta > Phasmatodea > Timematidae > Timema > Timema poppense. The sequence goes on along the minus strand of CABFOV010000020.1, from coordinate 375,050 downwards.
GTATACTTTCATACTAAGCCACATAAATATTAATGAAGGAAATCATTTAAAGTTGTTTGCTAAATATTTTTTTAGCACCACGCCTTTTTACCCATTCGGATTATATACTTTACGCTAATGAGCAAGGGATAAGGAAGATTGAATTTAAAATTAATGGTTTGCACATTTGCGTGGAGAGAGAGTGAAAACCCGTTTAGGAATAAGCACCCTCAGTAAACCCAACCGGTATTAAATCAGGATCTCCCCGTCATTGGCAGTCTATTATATTGCGAGTCTGGTCTAATGCGGCCACCGAAATGGGTTTGTTACGAACTGAGTAAGCTGTAAAAAACCAATTTGAATAATTTTCTTCATTTATATATATGATAATCAACACATTTTTAATTTTTTTTCATAGCGTAAATATAGTTATTAAATAGCTTATAACAACTTTTCAGGTAACATAAATATACATAATATTATAAATAAAATCAATAATAATATAAATCTATGATATATATGTATATATAAATTATATTGGAGGTATATATATATATATATATTGGATATAAATTATATTGGAGGTATATATATATATATAT
>CABFOV010000020.1:329218-357915 GCA_902141375.1 Timema poppense | reverse complement strand
CGAAAAACCCGACCTAAAGCCCACTGATTGGGACAGGTTTACGAATGTGTTGAGAGAGAGGTTGGGACCCCCCCCCCCTACCTTTGGAACAGCAGCAGAAATTGATCGCGGTGCGGAGCTCATAACTCCCGCCATCAAGGGGTCGCTCGAAACTTCGACACCTAGGCACCGTCCTAAGAGAGCGCCACAGGCTTCTTTACCCAATTCTATCCTCAGGCACGTCCGGGAGAAAAATCGGCTGAGGAAGGCTTGGCAAATCTCGAGGTACCCGGTAGACAAGGCCAACCGGTTCGGGAGATGGTCCGAGAATACCGGAACAGTGTCTGGGAGGACAAGATTGAGAACCTGTGAGTGCAGAACAGGTCCCTGTGGCAAATGACGAGGAACTTGATGCGGGTCCCCGCATCAAGGCCGCCTATTGTGGGTCACAACGCGGTGGCCAGCTCCGACCAGGAGAAGGCCGATTCTCTGGCTGAACACTTAGAGGCGCAATTTGTACCAAATGACAACCCGTCAGACCCGGTGCACGTTGCGCACGTGTCTCAGGTCATCGGTGCGGTCTCGTACAGACTCTTGGATGAACCTGAACCCATGGAGGTGAAAGAAATGTCGCGGGCGATAGCCGCTCTAAGACTAAACAAGGCCCTTGGACCCAACGGTATCAATAACGCGGTCCTCAGAAAGCTGCCCTTGGAGGGGATTAATTTCCTCCTGGAGTTATTCAACACCGTCCTGTTCCTGAATCACTTCCGCGAGCTCTGGAAGCACGCCAACGTCCTCTGCTTTCATAAACCGGGTAAGGACCCAGCCCTAGCTTCGTCCCGCCGACCAATCAGCTTGCTTGACTGCTTGGGCAAGTTGTTGGAGAGACTACTACTGACGAGACTGACCCGACATGTTCGTGAGGCGGGCATCTTGGTGGATGGGCAGTTAAGCTTTCGGGCGGGACACGCTAAGTCTCACCAACTCGTCCGGCTCGTGGAACAGGTCACGAGGAACTTCAACATCAACAGGCTGACTGGTGCTGTCTTTCTCGACGTGGCAAAGGCCTTCGACCGTATTTGGCACGAAGGTCTCCTTTTCAAACTCCTCTCCCTGAACCTGCCCTTCTACCTAGTTAAGGTTGTTCAATCTTATCTTTCCCACCGTACCTTCTCCACTACCTTTGGAAGCGCCACCTCCCAAGTCAGAAGAATCCGGGCTGGAGTGCCGCAGGGTTCCATGGGGGCCCGGTGCTCTTCAGTCTGTATGTGAATGCCATTCCAAAATCCCCAGACACCAAGTTGGGACTGTATGCGGACGACACGGCTCTAGTAGCGGAGTCGTGGCGAGGGCAGCTGGTAGAGAGGCGACTCCAGACGCAACTGACGCAGTTGGAGGGGTGGCTGACCATCTGGAGAACAAGTATTAATGTGTAAAAGAGCACTGCAGTGCTCTTCACATGTAAAAGAAAGTTCTAGAGGCCGGCCCCACTCCGGCTGTTCGGAGAATAGATCAGATGGGTGGACAGTGTTAAGTACCTGGGAATTACGCTGGACACAAAAATGACCTAGAGACGACACTATAACGAGAGACGCAACAAGGCGAGGCAAAGCCTGGTAATCCTATGTTTACATCTTAACAGGCGTAGTGCCCTGTACTATAGGAAAGGTCTGACGCTGTACAAGCAGCTGCTCAGAACGATCCTCGACTATGCGTGTCCCGCTTGGGGCCAATTGGTGGACACGTATATGAGGAGGATGCAGGCGTTCCAGAGCGTGTGTCTGAGGATAATTGTGGGCGCACATTGGTAAGTCCGGAATGAGACTCTGCATCGCGACCTGGATATGCCTACCATCAAGGACCACTTCCGGGGACTGGTGCAGTCTTTCTACGCCAGACTTACCGGTGCCACCAATCCTCTTATCCAGGGGCTTGGGAACTTCATCATTTACCCTGGTGGGTGCCATTGACGTCCCAAAGCCCTGCTCGGGTAAGCGAGATGTGACAACAGTGGTTTGGGAGGCTCTCACCTGCCCCCCATAGAGTAGTGTCTATGCACGTAACTCTAAAAACCCCTATTCGGCTCCAACATTTTCTTTCCCCCACTATTATTAATAATACGTTTCTCTGTTTCAGAACTTTGCGAACGCAACAACCCGTCTTTTATTTTTTGCGAACAACACGGTATGACCAATTGGTTGGTACGAGTTGGAACTTGCTCTCGTGCTCCCCTTCAGGGAGCATCAGAGCATGCCATTCGACTATGACTATGGCGGAGGAACTAGGACATCTACCAACACTACCGAAAAATCTACTAGTGACTACGATGTGTCAGGCGTTGGCCTCACAACCCATCGCAGAGGAAGCCTCTTCTAAGACTAAGTATCTACAATTTATAATCTGGATTACATTCCAAACTCCTTTTTTGCTATATCTATTAGACATAGTTTTTGAGTCAGAATGTCTGACTTTATTTTCTATGCCAGTGAGACAAAAATGACTCCCTAAACGGTATGACCACGTTTAAGATCTCTTTATGACGAGTATCAGGCTATCTAACGTTTTCTTTAATGACCTAGCTAGGTCAGTGACAGATAGCAGTCACTGTTTTCTTTTTTTAGTGTATCTATTTACGGTGTGCAACTTGTGGGAGCACTACTAATTTGTAGTAGTGGCCCGCGGAAATAGTATTTTGTCTCCGGCACCTTAAGGAGTCGTTTGTATCAAGTTATACTAATATTGCTCATACTATTTATTGTGTGCCCTAGTGATGGGTGGAAATATAAATATACTATTGAATGACCAGTTGGTACTTTATGGAATTTACCGGGAATGGTATTCTAACCGTGTAGATGCCTGATTGCTTACCATTTATTATTTGTAAAATGTTGGTTCCTCTTCAAGTAGTTTATTCTTTAATTTATGTAACTCTTAGTGGAGTTATCTAGAGATAGTTATCTTTTGTAACTATCCTTATAGTAGCTCTATAAAACTATAATTAAATACTATTTGTTAATATTCAATTTAATTTCGTTATTATTCATGTATATACCTATCAGGTCTAAGACTAGGATTAACATGGCTGGATTGTCTTTATGTATTGCGGATTAAACTCAAATAAATTTTAGAAGTTATCTTTGACTGCTGCCATGTTGAGGCAGACGCTCCTTCGTAGGAGAATGAGTGTGAATCCTAATTTACAGAGTCAGTAAAATAAATAATATGTTCTATCTTAATTCTGTTAGATCTTGGTCATCAAGGTGGTTATTTCTATTCCTGCCTATCAGGAACTATACGAATATGATAAATAAATACAGTTGTCTTAAATAACAATGGACTGTTTGAATTAAAATGTATTTAAAACGTGTGCACTTATATTTCTCTTGTTTACATTTACTAAACTGATTTGTTAAAATTATATTTTTCTCTTATGTCTCATCCTTCCCAAAACTTCCTTATTTAACTTTTTTTGTAATTATAATCTTTACTTCTACTCAATAGAAGACGCAGAGGATTCATTTAAAATTTGTTCCAAAGTAATTTTCATAATTGTTGAAAAATATGTGTTCGTAAGTCGTGAACTCTAGTGTTTCTGATTCCTTTCCATTTGAGAAACCACTGTTCATATAATAATCGCCGTTAAAAACGCGTACAGTTTTAAGTGACAAAATTGCGACTATAGATATTTAGGCTATGGCCATTTCAGAAGCGTCTATTCCATGCCACAAACTGGCGTAGCTGATCTCCTAGCCATATTGGGGTTAAAAAGAATTTTTCCCTCGGCGTAAGTGATTTTTGGAGCATGTGTCAAAACACAAACAGGCGTTAGTGTTCATTTTAACACAGTGTCTTACTACCCGTTTTGGCTGTACGCTTATGTCTTAGTTACACTAATATGTTAGGGATTAATAAGACATAATTTAGGGAAGTGCACCTTTATTTGCTTGGTGAAAGAGTGGAAAATTATTAAGGAAAACCATCCTCAACGCATCCGACCGTTATAAAACCCTGATCTCCCCGTCTTCAGCAGCATATTCTAACACGAGAGTAGCACGTTAGACCACGGCACCATCGAGGCGGTTTTAAATTTAGTTGATACTACGTTACACACATGGTGCTCTTTTTTACATTTTTATATGATATTTTAGATTTTCCTAGGTTATATTAAAAATATTTATTTCCAAAAAGGCCTTTCTGATTTAATTATGATAATTTTAATCTACTAATTTATTGTTTATTATAATTATTCAACTATATTTTAAGTTATTGATAAAGCAATAAAAGTAAAACGACAAGTTTATTTTTAATTTTCAAAAATAGTACGAGAAAAGCTTTCGATGAAACTAGGTGCCTTTGCTTTTACTAAAATGGTAAAATGAATTATATAGCGTATACTTTTAAAATGTTTTGATAAATATAATTTATTAAAATCAAATTACAATATGTTATAAGCTATTTACGTTTATATTTTTTTATCTCAGGCGTAAGTGCTGATCACTGGTCGAAAATCACAACACAAAGCGGCGCAACTGACACTACTTAAGTATTTCTACCACAAAAAAATCCATTTTCATAATAATCACACTATTTATTTAAATTTAGAACATTTAAGAACATTTAAGAACATTTTAATATCTAGTTTGAAAGCTTTAGTGTTAATACAGTTGGACAGCGCATGGTAAAGATCACCATTTTTGTTTTCACTCTCCTGAAGAGTTTAGGAAAATGACTTAAGCTTGTATACGTTTTTACTGACGTGATGTGCTGCCGAACACCTGGTGAGCAAATTCACGACTTTAGGGAGTTGATCCCTGTTAAGGATTGAGTGAATATTTTGTACAACATCATCATATTTATGAAAAAATACAGAGTTCCCCAATATCATATAGTTAAATATTGTATTTCTTCGATTTTTTAAAAGAATAATGGGGGTTCACTCGTTGATATTAAGCTCATTTCATCAAAAGGTCCATGGGTTGCAAGTTTGACATGCCTGGTTTAGAGAAATAGCCGACACATTAACGAGGATTTAGGATGATCAAATCATGAATGTGTATTTACGTCGATGTTTCCACGCGAGGATTATAGTCCCGACGTACCTACCAAAGTCGAATAGGTGCCTGTCTATCTCTTGGTGAGAAATTGCCGCACAGACATTCATCTCTAACGAAATTATATTTTAGCACCGCGTCTTACAGCCCGTTAGAGTTAAACGGTCATGTACTAGTTATGCTACTTGTAATAAGGATTAAGAATATTATATTCATAGGAAGTGTATCCACATTTGTATGTAGGGAGGGTGGAAAACAATTTTTTAGTACACACAACCAAGATTCAAACCTTGATCTCCCCGTCATAGGCAGTCTATTCTATTGTGAGGGTAGCACGTTAGACCACGAATCAACTGAAGTGGGTGACTCAATATTTAATTATACGATGAATTATTTCAAAATAAGGCTCACGTTTTAATATAGTAAAAAATTCCAACAGGGTTCTTATTCCTTTACAATATTATAGGTTGAAATCAATAATATAACTAAATTTTTATGGAAATGTTATATTAGCTCCTTTTTAACGACTTTATAAGAAAATTTGTCGAACTATGAGACTAGGCTTGATAAAAAAAAGGGGGCACTATATTTAAACTTACTCTAACAAACACAGTACTTTTTTGAACAGGATCATAACAGAAAATTTCAATATATTTGAGAATTACTCGCGGTCTTTCCTTCCCTTAAATTGAGATAGGATATTTTGTAGTTTTCTCTCCCTTATTTATCACTGACATGACAAAAAGTGATTGTAGGTGAAGGATGAAAGGTAGTATAAGCTTACACAGAAAATAATTTCTATAAGGGTACACAGATCCTTATACTACTATAAAGCTACATGGTTGACTCACTCACTGACATTAATGTTTACCCACTTCCAGATGAGCTAGAAATTTGAAATCTAGCAAACTAATATGTTTTAGCTTGTAGCCAACGGGAAAATTCCAAAAAGATTAAAAAAAAAAATTTAACCCCCAAAAAATTTAAATTAAGCTTAAATATACATCAGTTTATTAAATAATAATTCTCAGGATCTTCACACAAAGCACAAGTATGCTATAGGACATATCCTCCTCCCCCTGCAATTTTACATTATGTATTTTTCTTTAAAATATATTTTGAAATTTTATTCCATAGAATTTAACAAAATTGTTTAAAAATTAAACTCATTCCATGATGTAAGCCTATATTGCTTTACTAGACAAATGATAGTTGAGGCATATATAAGTATTATGTATAGGCTATAAATTATATGCATATATTATATATATGTATATAAGTGTGTATATATTTTATAAATTACCTACATTATATACATATCCCCCTTAAATTTGGAATGCATTTTTGTGAAAATAATATCAAATTTCATTAAGTCGAGGTAAATCGTTAATCATATATTAATTATAATGTATATTATGTTTATTTAATGTTTAAAAAAATATAAATCTTAGCACACTAAATCCTATCTTATGTCCAAACTATCTCGTAATATAAATTAAAATGTAAGGTTTGACTTTGCTAAGGGAAATATGTGACTGCTCTCGTTGAAACATGATGATACCCTTTGTTCCTCCCTTTAAAAACGTTACCAAATTACTTGGCGATAAACATAGAGATGCAGGAAAAGAGTTAGTATGAAAAAAAAGGGTGGGGGTGATTTATTTAAAAACTAAAAGGGTGGTGGTGAGGAGGTAAGGGAAATGTAGGGAAAATCCAGATGCTTTGAAAGTCAGTGCTACATAAACACTCCCTAATATTTTCCTTTCATCTTCAAGTTATAATATGTGACAGGGCACGGGAAAAGGGACCTTATCGTCACCGAGAAAATATTTTAGGACAGCTGATAATAGTGATTTGGGTCAAAATATCGTATTTCTAGAATAATGTATCACTACATTCTCTTAGAACAACTAGAAATAGGTTTTAGCTCATATTCTACACCCTTGATAGCAGAGAAAGCATTTTGGTACTTGTCTTTAAATAATGCAAAGCTTTAGGGGCGTAACACTTGTTATTACAAAAAAAAAAATCTTTTTTCAACTTGTGGGTTTAATTGGCAATCACTTTTAAAATTCTTGGAATATATTTACACATTTTACATCACATTATTTATCAATTTGTGCTCTTTCCAGTGATACTAATAACTCAATATTGACCTGGGTAAAGTTAAGGTCCCTTTCCCATGCGGCGTCACATATATATGTTGATGAGATGTTTTGAAAGTTAATATGATGGACGTATGTGCTCTGAGGGAGTATTTTAAGCTTCGTGTGATTAATATTTTATTATTAATTTGGCATGTGGAATATTCAACCATGAGAGATGAAGTATCTACTTCGGTTGGCTGTATGTGAACTTTTAGCTAATCTGTGGGAACAGAACATTGCCCAGGGTACACCAATGGATGTTTTCTAGACGTCGTACCCACAATGAGATGAAATGATGATATTGATTATAAAGGTGTGGAGTCAAGGAAAATCTTAGACCTAATTTAACTAATAGGACCATGGTGACAATATATGCAATTTTTTAGCACCACGTGTTACTAACATATTTAGGTTAAACACAACATACGGAACAGTTCTCATTTCGGAAAAATACCTATTGAATCACCCAAAATCGAACCCGTGACTTCTAGATTAGTAACCAATAGTGCTGACCACTATAACAAGAGGACGATGTATAGTTTTGTTTTCTAAAAGAAAATTAAGATTTATGGGATTAATATCTCGACGTATTAAAATTACTCATTCCCATCTTTACGCGAACGTCAAAAATGTATCCTATTTTTAATTAAAAAATTAATATTATTATAAGCGGTAGTAATTATTTCTTTTCCATGGGAAAATAGAATAATTATTTAAACGTAACTGTACCGGTGGTCACGTGGACTGTCAGACTTATTTTAATCTTGTTTAATGGTGTCGGATATTTTTGGTACTTGAATCTCGGCTGAGCTTTACTGATAAGATTGGTCCTGGATGTCTTTAATTTTTCTTTCTCAACTCGAACACAGGTAAATATCGTATAACATATATATTTCTCATTTATGCACTTTTGATATAGTTAAATTCGTATAGTACGGGTAGTAAGGCAGGAATATAACATTTTCTAACCTCAAAATATATTAAAAGAGTTCACAGATAATTTTAGCTCTTTCTCAGTTTAGAATGGCAAATAACTTTTTTTTCTATAGTTTTAGGGAGCTTTTCTTCGAATAAATAAATAATTTTCTGAGTTTCTTAAACTATCTGAATTCTTGGTGCCATCGCTTAGTTTTACATAATGTGTTCTTTTCTTTGTACAATTAGGTCCTACCTGTGAGTATTGGCATAAGAGTATCCGGTAGATACCGGACTACTGTTTGGAGTGGAAGGTACAGCTCTATCCTGAAGTTTTCAATATATTCTTGTAAAACTAATTGTTATCTATTTTCCGTATTCCACTTGCTACCCATCAAAAGTTATCACATATTTACACCAATTAGGTATGTATTAGAAAGGTAACATTATATAGGAATTGTAACTGCATTTAAGTGACGGGGGAGTGTGAAATATTAAGAGGAAATAACAGCTCAGTACATCCGGCGGGAATTTGAACCCCAACCTCAACTTCATTGGCTAAGCAGACAATATGACATTCCTGTTGCCTATGATTATGTTTCAACATGTTTGGGGTAATTTGTTCTTTAAAATAAAATAAGAAATAATTATTAAATGCATTTTTGAAATTATTGTTCTTATTAGTTAAATATTATAAAATGTAGTCAAATACTTTTTTTTCTATTACTAGGCTGAACGCATTTTAATTACTCTTAAGAAATAGTGAAGGGTAGAGTAAGGTTTATTTAAAATTAATAGGAAATGTACCCTTATTTGAGTTTAAGAGAGAGTAGAGGAAAACTAATTTGTAAAATCAACTTTAATACATTCAGCTGGGACTTGAGTCCTGACCTTCCTGTAAACAGAAGAACAAAATAGATAAGCCTAATATTTAGTCCACTCGGCCACTGATGCGGACATAAATTGTCGAGTTACCTAAGATATATTTGTGCTTTGTAATAGTTTATTAAAACCTAACATAAATGAATACCTAATAAAAGCTATTTTATAAACAATATACTATCATACTAATATACATTGTGATTTCTTAAAATATCAAATTAATTAGTTTCCAGCTGATTACTTAAGAAAACTATACCTATATTTTGAATCATGTCTTTAAATTAAGTTATTTTGTTGGTCCCGTGCTTAAATATCTTAATATTAACGAATAACTAATACAATACATGGTTATTTATGAACGAAGCGTGCTCGTAAATCGTATTGAAGATCCCATTTTGATTCTTCGCTTATGGAAAAATTATTTAGATTTCTTCATTGTGTGACCTTTGTGATTATCTATATTGATTTCACCCGCCTCGGTGACGTAATTGGCTAACGTGCTTGTCATGTTGAAGCTCAACTGCTGAAGACGGGGAGATCGAGGTTCGAATCTCGGTCGGGTGAACTGGGGGCGGTTTTTCCTAAATGGTTTTCCACTCTCCCTCCAAGCAAATGCGGTTTCACTTCCTCTAATCCAACCTTCCCAAGTCCTAATCTATTAGAGTAATTAGTACTTAGAGCGTATAACCCGAACGGGTAGTAAGACGCGGTGCTAAATATTGTATATTGATTTTGATCCGCCTCGGTGGCGTAGTTGGCTAACGCTCGAGTCATGTTGAGCTCGACCACCGAGGACGGGGAAATCAAGGTTCGAATCTCGGTCGGGTGAACTGGGGGTGGTTTTTCCTAAATGGGTTTCCACTCTCCCTCCACACAAATGTGGGTTCACTTCCTCTAATTCAACCTTCCCAATTTCCAATCCATTATCGTAATTAGTACTTAAAGCGTACAACCCGAACGGGTAGTAAGACGCGGTGCTAAATAAATAAAAATATATTGATTTCAAGATGTTTCATACTAATGCTTGATTTACTCAGTTTTATTTTGTTAAATTAATAGTTTTAATCGCGTCCATCATTACAAATATTATTATAAAAATTAATTTTTAATAATAAATAATTCCCATTTGATTCTGTAAAGGAGAGAAACCTGATCATGTCTAAGTCCATGACCAAATGGTCTGGATTGGGAGATGTAGTTTTAGATTTGATTAAAAATATATAACTGAAGTAGTTAAAATCCCACTATACACATATACATTCTTTTATTATATTAATATAATGTTGCAATATCACTGTAATAAGTTTTATTTTTGCGACACTAAATGTACAGGACTTAACAGAGAATGTTTCTGACGGACGCATAGTTCACTAGCGATATTCACCTCTCATGTTCATGTCAGAGACTATACATTTTTGTTGACTAGGTAAAACTTCACAGAATATTACTTTCATCATGCCACCGAGCGCTACTAGGGAAGTTATTGAAAACTTTAATACAGTTTCGTCAACCCCTCGGGCATATTATGAACCACCTTCATCAGACTCTTTAGAAACACTGTAAATAACTTTTTGTTTGGAATTTTAATTTAATTCAATCCTTGTTAAGAAAAAAAAGGGGAAGATAATAAGGTAATGGAATAAGGTTGCTACCCATATTCGTGGTCGAAAACATCAATCTCGTGATAGACTGAATTGACAGCGATAGTGAGATTGAATTTAGAACGTTGGCCGACTGGAAGGGGGATGATTGTTTACATCTGATTTTTCACTGTGGTTTGATTACACTCTCTCACCAATTTGAGTGAATCTCCATTAATTTATCCTTCCTCATTCCTACCTGTTATATTAGGCTGATAAAATTCATAGTTACCTGCTTCAGTGGCCGCGTGGTCTAACGCGTCAAACCTTGGTCGGCTGTACTGAGGGTGTTTTTACCAAAATAGTTTTCCACGCGATTGTGTGTACTATTCCTCTAAATATTATTTTCCTAGTCCCTAAAACCATCAAAATAATTAGTACATAAGTGTATAACTTGAACGGGTAGTATGACGCGGTGCTAAAAAAACAAGTCATTGATCTTAAGGAAATAACAATAATATTGATAATGTAATCTTTCTTTTTTAATTTCATTTATTATTTTGCTCATCATCAATCCAGAAACCAAAACATTCAAGCACCGAGAAATAGATAATATAATTTAATATTACTAATTAAAATTGAATACAATACTCGTATACTAAAAATAGGTGACGTGTAGAAGATCAAAATTAAAATATTTAAAAATTAAAAATAACTATTATGAATGATTTAACACAATATATTGTATGGATGTTACTTTAATAACTCTATAAGTATAAAATTATAATGTGGAATACTAGACAGCTGATATGTGCATGAAACCCATTATTTCCTAGAGAAATAAGACACGTCTACTTTTTTTAGCACATCGTTTTACTACCCATCCGGGTTATACTCATATGTACCAACTATACTAATGGGTTAGGGATTAATAAGGCTTAATTGAGAGAAAATGCATCCACTTTAGTGTGGCAGGAGAGTATAAAACCATTTAAGAAATAACTTATGTGTACCCGACCGATATTGAACCCCGGTCTCCCCGTCTTCAGCAATCTATTCTAACACGAAAGTAGCGTGTTAGATCACGAGGCCAGGTAGAAGGGTCGTCCTCTAATTGCAAAATTATTGTTGCGTCCTAGATGTAAAGAGTGTTTTTGATGTCGCCGTCAGGGGAAGAAATGGGAGCTGTTTCTTTGTGTGAGAGTTATCCAGGACTCTTGGTCGAGCAGTGGAACGNCGGGACGGTCAGATGTGGTAGCGTAATACAAAATAAAATAGTGTACAGTTCACTAATAAATCAACAAAATACAATTATCTTACACATTCATAATAATCATAATTTATATAATATTATTATTCAATTGGTAAAACACAGTTTTCACTTTTAATACACTATTATATCTTGAAATGTATTGGATGACATGCTAAATTCACAATTAGGATTGTTGAAAAAAACTTACTTTTTTTTGCTGTTACATGTTATTCATATTTGTAATATTTAATCTATAATATTAGTATTAATTCCAAAACATGTTTTAACACTGTGGCTGTCAATGAAATAACAAGGCTTGCCAATCAAACATCACTAATATATAGCCTAAATGGAATACCTCAGGCAATAATAGACTTTGTCTGTATAATTTAATATAACTAGTTTAAATCATTTGAAAAATAACACTTATGTACACGTATATCGAAAACAGTGCCATTGTCTTAGTTCACAAAATCTCTGTCACTGACCTATGCAGAATTCGTACCAACTCAGCCGACCCTGGGTTGCAAGTGACTGGGGTCTTAATATTGAGCTCTAATATGTGATGATTCCACACGTCCATCTTAGACCTCTGCTTTGAAATGTTAATGAAAAATGACCCTGAACTTGAAATTAAACCAGGATAGCTCAGTTTTATATAGTCGGAGTACTTTTTCAAGAGTATCCTACTTAATTACTGGGCTTTGGTATCATTTTTCAGCTTTAACATTTTTTTTTACTTCCAATACTGTTTCCAGCAAACTGACCAGACCGGATCTGGAAACAGTATTGTGTGTACAAAGTAAACAATTGTTTCCAGCTTGTGGCCTTGGTCAGTTTTTTATTCAAGCGATATATTTTTCCACTACCAGCTGGCTAGGCCTGTCGTAACTTCATATGCCTTATAATATAACTTAAGACTAGAACAGGAACAACATCCAGTCCTCGGCCTTTAATTTATCACTGTGAAAGGGTAGACCCACATTTACCCAATGATTTTTTTTTTGTTATACCGGAAACCCAACCCTGCACCCATAGCTAAGTAGACAGACACGCTACCGACTGAGATAATCTCTAGGCCCCATTTTTCAACTGATTTGGTTTAATTGAATTTCATTCACATACCTACAAATACATCTGTACTAAACTCAAGTTTTACCTTGTGTGTATACATGCAAGTTAGTATAAATTTAAAACCACTAAGGTATACTATGTTAATAAAGCTATTTTATTATCTTATATCTGTTTTGATGGCTGTATGGCTTAAGGCGTCATTTTCGCAATAGACCTGACTGCCGATTACGGAGAGATCCCAAAACCCAGTCGGGTGTATTGAGGTTAGTTTTACAAAATGGTCTCACACTTTCTCCACGCAAATGTGGTACACTTCCTCTAAACCTAACCTTCCTAATCTCTAACTTACTGTCGTAGTTAGCACATGTAAATATAGAGTGATCAGGTGCAAAAAAAAAATCTTTGAGCTATAATATGCTCCGGAGACCTCTCTTTTGATAATAAAAGTAGATACGTGAATACTCTAAGTCTTAGATATAGAATTACAATCACGATTTCCCACTAAGGTATTGTCAAGTAAAAACTAATATTGAGTTAAAACTAAATCCATCAAACCATCATGGGTTTAACCTTGGGTACAAATAAAAGATTAGAGGCACGTAAAAATGTCTCTAGCCATCATAATCTAGAGAATCAGTATTTTTTTGGTCATGATGTATGCTCTATAAAAAATATAAAGGTATAACTTATTCTTATCTCTTTAGTTAGCTAGGTACTAAGCGAAATATCCAATTAAGACCAAATACAAATTTACCATCAAATAGGGTAGAAATATTCTTGTTGTTAAAATCTTTATGTAATTTAGTGATGAATTAAGTTTTCATTTAACATTTAATTTTTTCATTATTTTCAGATAACTTAAATCTAGAATAGACGTCACATCCAGACCTCGACCACTAATTCATCCCTGTGAAAGGAGAAACACGTCCTATGATAAATATTTCGGCAATACCAAGACTCGAACACAGGAGCCTTAGCTCAGTAAACTCCCACAATACCGGTTTAGCTAAGGTATCGGACTTCATGTTAGAGAAATGAAAGTCAAAACAACATCTTGTCTATTGATTTTCAAAGATAAGAACAAGTTTATTAATAGAAAGCTTTGATTGAAAGACGTCTTAATTCAAGCCCCGCCCACCCTCAAAGCTAGATCACTAAGTGGTACAGACAAAACAACCTCTCCCCCAAGTTCTAGGCCCACTGATATCTAGTGTCTAGTGTATTCAGAGCAACACAAGGAAGAGGAAGAGAGGAGGGACAAACATTGTCTAGACAAAGACTTGTAACTTACCTTCATATGGGAGATTACAAGGTTGTTCAACAAACTTTGAGGAGATGTTGAATACAGACTTAGTTAGGTGCAACAGAAAGATGATGGAGGAGGAACAAAGTGAATCAATACAAACAGAAGCAATACAAGACATATAACACATTCTGAAAAGGATAAAGATAGAATACACAATAATAAAAGGTATATGGGGATCACACAAGAAATCTCTTTTCAGGTTCTCAATATCATAAACTTTATCTGTATATGTTTTTATTGTTTTACCTTCACTGATATGATGTAAAAAGTAGCAGAACATATTATTTTGACTGTTATACATATGAA
This sequence comes from Timema poppense, assembly GCA_902141375.1. NCBI lineage: Eukaryota > Metazoa > Arthropoda > Insecta > Phasmatodea > Timematidae > Timema > Timema poppense. The sequence goes on along the minus strand of CABFOV010000020.1, from coordinate 343,420 downwards.
ACAAGCTTTAATAACCTACCGTTATTCCACTATAATTATAATTATTATAAAGGCACACTTAATGTAAACTTAAATTAGCAGCACGAGTTCACATCAAGGTAAAAAGTTTAAAATTGAATGGGATTCAAATAAAAAATTTCTAGAGGACGTAATTAAGCTTTTAAATTAGAATTACTTGAAACCGCATAGATGTGCAGAATAAGTGGTATTTATATATTTTAACCACAAGGCCATTTTTGTTCCGATTCGTTTGCGAGTTTTCTACTCTAACAATTATACGATTATTTCTTTAGATCAAACGGTTAGTTTTGAAAATGTGCCAGTTCTATTTAGCTTTTCAACTTATTTATGTTTTAGATTTTTTGACTCATACACAAGTTACCCGCCTCGGTGGCGTTATTGGTCGTGTTGAGCTCGACTGATGAGGACGGGGAGATCGAGGTTCTAATCTCGGTCGGGCGAACGTTTTTTTTTCCTTNCCTTTTTTTTTTTTTTCTAAATGGTTTTCCACTCTCCCTCCACGCAAATGCGGGTTCACCTCTTCTAATTCAACCTTCCCAATTCCTAATTAATTAGCTTAATTAGTACTTAAAGCGTATAACCCGAACGGGTAGTAAAACGCGGTGCAAAATATTATTATTATTATTATTATTATTATTATTATTATTATTATTACATTAACAGGTTACGTTTGTAAAATTTGTTTGTAGCTTAAGATTGGTCATACAAAAAAGATGACACTAGTTCAATTTACAATGAAGTTGTTTCTTTGATGAACTATCTAAGAAACTTTCTCTCTGTCCTCCATGATTTTAGTCTTTATGTTTACATTTATTTAACTGATAACTGTGGAAAACCGTCATATTGTACCAATAGTAGGGGATGACAACTGCTTATTTAGTATGGTTTGTTTAAAAATGAGGAACGTCATCGTGAGCTACGTTTGCAAAATTATAAATGACTGGTCCAGTAATTAAACCCACTCAATCTATGGCATTAGGAACTCAAAATATAATTGCCACACTTAAAAATGATCGTCACCTAACCCTATCTTGAGTTAGTTCTATGCAGTCCACCTCATTACACCCTATCCCTATATTAAACTAGTTCTGTCCAGTCCACCTCACTACACCCTATTCTTATCTTGAACTAGCTATATGCAGTTCACTTCATTACACCCAATCCCTATTTTAAGATAGTTCTACCCAGTACACTTCAATACACCCAATCCTTATCTTGAGCTTGTTCTATCCAGTACTTATCATTACTTCTTAGTCCTATCTTGAAATAGTCCTATCTCTTTAAGATCCATTCTAATGTTGTCCTCCCATCTGCGTCTAGGTTTTCCCAAATGGTCTCTTCCCTCTGGGTTTGCCTTAAAAGGGTTCTAGAATCTCCCATTTGCGCTGCATATACTGCCCCCGTAATCTACTATTCTTGATTACACTAGCAATGTCTTGTGATGGGTACAGGGTATGTAGCTCATTATGTATGTTCCTTCACTCCCCAGTATCTTCATCCTTTACTGGAACAAATATATTCTTAATCAGCTTGTCTTAGAAAACTTTAAGACACTCAATTAGAATACAATACACTTATTTCTCACAATTACTATAATGGACATGTTGAACTATATTGGTTATGCCAATTGTTTACCAATTATTTGTTTAGTGTAAATAACTATGAAATAAGTTACACTGTTGATCATGGCAGTGGACATTTAGTTTACAATTTACTATTTTGTAGTACCGTTGATGCAGGACATTGTAGTTTCATAGAGTTTGGTGTTAATTTGGGTAGTTATGATAGTTTGTGATTGACAATGCTGGATATAGACTTTTAATTTTTTAAATTAATCTAACACAATTTAATACTAAACTTCCTGTTCCATTTAAGAAGTGGCAGTTTAATATTTGTTTGGCATATAGTGTGACAATTGACAAAGCACAAGGAAAAACGCTGTATTTAGTCTTTGTCTTTATTTGCCTTAAATGTTTTTTTAGAAATGGCCTATTGTACGAAGGAATGTTGAAAGTTCGATCTTTTCAAAACATAAAATTAGCAATAATGCCAAAAAATATTGGACAAAATCTTGTATTCGATTAATTCTTTCAATCTATATTTGGATGGTTATTTCTTGAAAAGTTTTTACTAATATTGTTTAAGTTAAAGTAAATTTATGAGTTGATGGATAGAAAATTTGGAAAGATCAGGGGACCTGGTAGGGTGATAAATGAAGTCTAAATAAGAATGTGTGAGAAGAGAACACTTTTGGATGTGATTCTTCGGTGCAAAGCAAACTGGATCGGACACGTACTTAGGCGAAACTGTCTTCTGCACGACGTCATAGAAGACAAAGTTGAGATAAAGAGGTGCTTAGGAAGAAGGAGAATTAAAATATTATATGATTTGAAGGAAATAAGAAAATAATAGGAGCTGAAGGAGGAGTCAGGGGATAGGATGCATTGGCGGTTTAGATTCATTGGCAAAAGAAAACACCCTGACGTAAGACAAAACACAAATTATAATAATAATAATCATAATAATAAGTATAATGTTATTTGTTTATTTTTATTTGTGCAAAAAAACTTTAATTACTATATATATATATATATTAGAGGTTGCACAGCTTACGGTTATTGCTTTGCTATTAAATTTCTCATTTTTAAATTTAAATCAATAAAAGAGGTAGATATTGACTATTGAGTCCGGAATAAAAAATATAGATCATTGCTTTACAAACATTTTCCCTAAGAGGTTAAAAGAAAAATAATCTTAACATTTTGAGAGACTTACTTATGAACTTACTTTGTGGCATGAGAGAAGTATTACGTTAAAACATAAGTAGTATATCCATACAATTAATGCTCACAAAATTGTATGAATATATTTGCAATAACTAAGAAACTATTGGTTTTATAAAGATAAATTTCAAATATAAGATTTTCATTTTTATTGGTACTACAATTTTTCAATGATAAGTTATTTAGTAACTCAAATAGTTGCAGCGATAAGGAATTTTTCGGTTTTATAAAATACCATAAGATTCAGTTTATTGGGAAAATAAAAATAGCCACTTTATTTACAATCTTAATCAACACCTAGACACGAATTTAAATCAAAATCGTTGGAGCCTATTTTGAAGGAGTTGATTTTTTTCTCTTTACGACCTTTACTAAACTACCCATAATTATAGGGTTAGAGGAACAAAGACAGGTGGCATTGATTTTTTTTTTAAGTTTAGGGGGGTGATGAAACATCGACATCCCTCAACATAATGGGCTTGATATTTTCTTACGCTCGTAATATTTTACCTTTAGGGCCGTATGCCGTATCGCTTGTACAGCTAAAGTTCACAAAATTGTATTTATATATTTGCTAATATCTCCAAAACTATTGGTTTTATAAATATATATTTCAAATAGATTTTTTTAAAGAGTACTACGGTTTTGTGATGATAAGTTATTTAGTATCTAACAAAGGTGCGGAGATAAGGAAATTTCCCCTGCTGTATTTTACCCTAAAAGTCATTTTCAAAGGAAAATTAAAATAGTCATTTTGTTTATAGTCTTTATCAACGCCTGAATTTCAATCTAGTCCTTTGAGCCAATTTTCAGAAAATCGATTTGTTCTCTCTACACCGTTTATTTAAACTATCCTTCTCTTAATTTTAAGATTATCTATATTTTTTTTACTGCCACAATACTTGACCTTTTGTTTTCGAAAAGTAAATATATATTTGCGTATAGCTTTCAATATATTGGTTTTATAAAAAAATGTTTCAAATAAAATAGTTTTAATTATAGATAGACCTACATATTTTCGATGATAAGTAATTTTATATCTCATATAATTAAGAAGCTATGATAAAAAAATAAATAGAATATACGCATCAGACCGGAACCCTTAAAGTCATTTTGACGAAATATTGAGAGTAGCCATTTTGTTTGGAATATTAATCAATGAATCAAATAGTCAAAGCTATTATTTATGCTTTTTAGTATGGATTACTCCATCTAGATATCATATACTGAAAATTGAAAAATGACACCTGGACACAGGAATCGAACCCGGGACCTTTGGCTTAGTACGCCAATGCTCTTATCACTGAGCTATCCAGGAGTTGTCCCGTGCTCAGGGTCATTCTTCACTCATATTTTAAGGCAGAGTTTATGATGGACGTGCGGAAATCGTAGGCCACAAAAGGCTGCAATAAGCCAACTACTGAGTCGAAGTTGGCTGCGTTATCTGATAGCTCGTGATCCTAATAAAATCAGACATTTGTAGCTGACGATTTCCACACGTCAATCATAGACTCTGCATTAAAATATGAGTTAAAGATCACCATGGACACGAGACGAACCCTGGATAGTTCTGTGGTAAGAGCATTGGTGCATTAATCCAATGGTCCCGGGCTAGATTCCCGTGTCCAGGTGTCTTTTATCAATTTTCAGAATATGATATTAATCAATGCTTATAAATGAAATTCAATCAAAATCTTAAATGCTGGTTTTGATCAAATCAATTGTTTCTCTTTTCACTCTTCAATAAACTACCTTAACCTTAGGGTTATATATCCAATTCCTTAAACTTCCTGAGGCAACCCTATGAAAATCCTATATACTAAGTTTAAGCCCAATCGGTAAAATAGTTTAGTCTCTACTTCGATGGACAGACAGACAGACGGAAATGCAAAAATCACTTTTTCGGATGAAACGTCGAAATTCACAAAACAAAATCTAGTTTTATTTTTTTGACGAGCCCCAATCAGCACATTCGATTTAGCGTCTTGTGTTTGACCCTATGTGGAAGGAAAGCGTCAGTCGCAACACTGGCCAGTTAGCACGCAAACAGATAAGACCTGTATTCACAAAGTATTTTTCGTAACGTGGGCAGATAGAGTTTCGAGATGGGTGGAAAGAGATGTGGACCAGGTGGCTAAATGACCACTACCTTAAATAATTCTCCGTATTCATGTCATAAATAATTTATTTCTCTACATTAAGTAACCCGTAGTACAAAATGTATAATATATATTTAAAATAAAACTTTAAATTTTACTCTAAATAGTATTTCTTTAATCGGCTGTGTCCATCTACCCCCACCATTATCTGCATAAACCCGAGATGTTCTACTGGAACCTACTGACTGCCGTGGACGACACCTTTTATGAAGAGGAGCAAGATAGAATGGGCGACTAGTTACAAATAGCGTCTAACGGTGGGGCTGGTTACCAAAACAGCTGACAAACAGCGGGTGACTAGTTACAGCAGATACACAAATTATTATAAAAATAGAGTTCAATTCATTTTATTAGTGAATGGACATCAGCAAGAAATTTAATGAAATTTTCCCATTAAAGTCAAAACTTTCAGTTTCTTGGATAGCAACTTCAATTTTATTACAGTAGATTAATTTTTCAAGAAACTTGAGGGCTACAAAAAAAAGAAGGAACTATAGGCCACCAGTTGTAATCCCTTGATATTAATCATCAGTATATTTAAGTACGTAATGTATATATAAATGATCCATAAATTCAAATAAGGGTGTGGAAAGTTATTCCACTAATAAATATTTTTACTAAATTAATATAAAGGGAACTCAAATTGAATAAAGTATTTTTGCAGTTATAGTGACCCAAACTTTGTTGTAATTATCATGTTCTCATGATATATAAAATATATATTCAGTAGACAAATTTAGTTTAGATTTCTACATTTAGTTTTGTTATCAGGTCTTGAATTGGAGCTTAAACATACAATTTTAATGAAAATTGATAGCTAATTATTTTAAAATTCTGTAATTTACACGACAAATATTTTAGAAATGTTGTGATCAATGGGAACTTAAGTTTGCAGTCTAGGGAATGCAATTCTTCACCTTGAATTAGACGTATTTACTGCCATTTATTCTTTTCCTACATCTTATTCCACTCATGGGGAGTGGAAGCTTTTTAATAAATCGCGAGTCACAAGAAATTACCATATTTGTTTTGGTGGACGCGTTTTGGTTCAAACCCCAGGCGCTTACATGGGTAATTATGTTGAATTTTAAGAGTGAGCGTGAAAGAGCCTTCCAATTTTTATTTACAGGTGCCTTCCCATAGCTTCCCGGGATTACTTACATACATGCCACAACCCTGCATGAGAGTGACGACCTTACTTCTCTTCCGAATTAAATTATTGTGCTACGGATTTTTGTCGCTCGAGAGAGATCCGTTGGGTTTGGTTTGAACCAACAAACATTGGATCCTGAAGAGAGTATTCTACCTCAATAACTCTGAGATCAACTATTATTGAATTATTTATTAAAGAATTTTATTTTTATGTTGGTCAAAATAGGTATTTCTTCTCTTAAATTAAGGAGCATAGCTCGTCTTTCCTTCCGCCCTACTGCACATAAAACTACAAACCCAACAATAAAAATGGGTAACGGTATATTCTCGCTTTTTTTTTCTTTGGATTTAAAGTTGAACAAACTTTATTTTTGATGGATTAATTCTCACTAAAATGCATAAATAATAGTTTTGGCCATTTGATTAATTAATTTTCTTTTTAGTCATGAAGTTGATTGAAAACCAGTATACATTATACTAAACTACACTAAATGATGTGAAAAATTCACTGTTGAAGATCAAGCTTCCAATAAATGTTAGAATTTAAAAAATTATTCCATTTAATATGTAGGCCAAAACTTAGACTTTGAGGTGTTTTGGGTTTGGATTCTCAGTGTCAACACACACACACACATATATATAAAAATACGGAGTATTTTTTTATTTATAAGAACATTTACAAAAAAATATGGTTATATTACAAATGGACCTTGTTTAAACACATTTTAAGACTGTCTAATGGGGCTATCACGTGGACTCCACGCTACTAATAAAAACTACTTGTTTCTTGATGTGAGATATAGTACCTTTTAGTACACCCTGCAATGAATAGCTAATTGGACATAACTTTGGTTTGAATTGTAGGTGGCAGAACCTAATACCAAGCTGTTTCATCACATATAAGTATTATAGGACGTACCGTTGAAATAGAATTTCCCACCAGCATTTCCAATAGTGACATTACTCCCTTTCCTCATCAAATCCTCCACTCTCTCTCATTGATACCCCATTTGACCATTTAACTGGGCCACGGAAGCATACACAATGTTGACCTAAGTCACTCAAAGGGATATAATTGTATATAAACCTACCGTTGAGGTGCACACCGCACAATTAACTAGAATGGAATGGAGATATTTAGTTGATCATTACTAAAGCCCTTTATTTATTGAATGAGTTAAGTTGGTTAATTGAATTTGAGTCCATGTGAATGTAGTGTCATGTCGGGCCTCAAGGGAAGTTTGTTGGTCACTAATAATCTAGCTTTCATTCATGTGATCATATAGGAAAGAGTTAGGTAAAGTTTCTCTCGGGGAGAGGGGAAGGGGTTATGTGTCCATAGAAAACATATAGAATTGTAACAGACTGGTTGTTTTCAGCTGCAAGTACGACAAAGGCAACGAGATAAATGTTGATCTACATTAGTTGGATGAACTAATATATCAACTTCATTGTAAGCGAGTTTATATTTAGAAATATACACTATCAGTCTCGTGTCGTATGACTTAAGGTGGTTTCTCATTGGATCAATTGTACGAAGGGGTGCGAAAAAGTATCGATACCTTACTAATATCAATATTTTCATTTAGATACTATTATTTTTTACTCGATACTTATACTGTACTCACATTACAGTATCGAATTTATAACGAAAGAAACAACATTTTTGATATCGTTAAACCTTGATGGAATTAAAGTGGTCTGTAGAGGAAGAAAAATTGACACTATTTCTGAATCCTTGCTCATTTTCTGCATGACAAGTATTAAGAAACTTTATAATTCAATCTCTTTTAGCTTATCATGATTTTTATGTGTTATTTCATATTTGTTTATCAGTGGAGCCGCCCGTCTTGTTGACAGATGAGTGGAAACTAGTCTACTTAACACCTCTTCCTTCATCAATGAGCACGGTCATCACAAACTAAACAAAAGAAGATTTCCAGGAACACAATACACTGTTTACTCAAGGTGCTCCAAGCGGACTAGGCAGAATAGTTTATGTGAAGATGAAGCAGGTCATGGCATCCATTCTTCTTTTGTTTGTCAATAGTTAATAATCTATCTTGATAAAGAACATACACGACGAATGTAGTTAACAAAATGGCACCTCCCAAAAGTAAATTATGGAAGTTTTTCTAATAAGTTGGAACCCACCTCGGTGGCGTAGTTAGCTAACGCGCTAGTTTCGTGTTGAGCTAGACTGCCGAGTACGGGAAGATCAAGGCTCAAATCTCTGTCGGGTGCATTTTTATAAGACATATTGTACTGTGTGGATATTAACGCTTAGAAAGGCAGCATTCTTCATTTACTGGAAAATACAAGACAGTAAATAATGAAGTGGGAAAATAAAATCTCCTAAATACAATAGATAAGTATGTAATCCTGTCCCACATCTTTCAATCTGATTAATTACAAAGGTGGCTATAAAAGTGAAATCTAATCATAGATTTTTTTAAAGAAAAGTGATAGACCATGGGTGTGCTAGATCTAGGATTTCGTGTTCTATTTTTATACCCATGTATGATTTATATATTATAATTAGTTTAATATACAAAATATATTAGTTTTATATCTAGTCTGGTTTCCTAAAAATAAGTTTTTCTATTGATAGATATATTTTTATTTTATAATTAAAAAAAAAAATCATCTCTTTCAAAGGATTTTACAACCTCTGTTTGAATTGAAATTAGTGTTTTCGAGTTTGACCTTAATTTAGAGAATAGAAACTTCCAAAGTTACGTTTTTCGAAGTTACAACAGTCATTATCTGAGATGAGTGATGATGACTGTTTCAACTATAGACCAAATGTTGGAAATTATTATATCCTTGAAGCGGCCCAAACCAAGAAAAATTAGATTAAAACTCATTTAACCCAGATAGTGAGAATTATTGCTTTGTCAGTGTCTGTTTATGCAGAATGAATTGTATTAATTTGTGTTATTATACTTTGAAATAACGCTGCTGACAATATTGGACGCTTAATCCTGTACTACCACAGGATATTTCTGACCCTTGTGGTCTGAGTTTGATTAAGAACAAACTGTGGGGATATTTTTTTCAATAAAATTGGAATTAGTCTAGACAGATATATTCTGATTGATTTATATCTCACCCCTACTCTAGGTTCCCTTATGTTAGTTATACTAATCATTCCATGTTAGTTAATGCAATTAATGTACTGTAAACTAAATTATAAAATAATGATATTAGGGTTTTATGAATAAACACATTTAGTATCATAATTTATTTTAAAACTATGCTCATATCTTTTTATGTCATTTTCTAAATAGTAATATTTCCCACTGATGTACGTTGTTAATATGTTTAACATTTCTCAAATTAATTTGTGATAAATCCTATTTAAGTGGTCGCATGATCTAAGTAGTTAATTTTCAATAACTATTGACTGTTTTGGAAGTGACGTGAAGATTAGGGTTCAAATCCTGGTCGGGTTTAATGAGGGTGCTATTTCCTAAAGGATATTCCACTCCATCTTTAGGTAATTTTAAGTATACTCCATCTAAATTCAACCTTCTTATCGTTTATTAACTACTTAGTCTAATGGTTAGGAGTAGAAGTTTGATAATACCACAGTTAAAATTGAAGCACTACAATTGGACCACAAGACAAATTATTTCATAAGCTAATAGGTTGATTGGGCCACGTTCTTTGACCAAGAGGAATATTATAGGTATATATCTATTAAACTTAATATCATTACAGTTGGGCCACATATACCTGTTATGTGACAAGGCTGTGCATAGATGGATTAAAACATATACGTACAAAGTATAGTAATAAAGTAAGTAGAAAGTAACTACCCTTAATTTGAGGGATAGGGTCAAAGTCAAACAAGTCCTAGTACAGACAAACATTGGGACAGACAGAATACAAAATCCACTTTGTTATGTTGGGACTCTTATAAAACGTAAAGGTTCATCATTATATCGTGATGGATTTTACTAATGATTACAATATTTTCTTTTGAACTTCACCTCTTTTATCTACAAACACAATTTTTACTTATGGACCCTTCTTTTAGCTACCACTTCAGTGTTATTTAATGAAAAACCATATTGGACTTAACTTCTACCAAAAAATGTCATTCAGCTCAATAGCCTTTAAGAGCAAGCCTCACATTTCATAAACTCTGTTACAGTCGGCTAGAACTAATAAATTTACACGTTCACCAGTGCACGTGGATCATTTCTGAATAAACATTAAATAAGATAGAGAGTTGATAGAGGTTTCTAGTACCGAATATTGTTGAAATATTAAATTATATTTGGATAGAAACTGTATTGATAAGGTAATTTTCTTCCATATTAGAATGGGTTCACAGATAAGTATTGTGCACAAATCGTTATTCTGTCATAATAGGGACATACTGTTATTATTAACAAGAAACTGAGTCGCTTTGTCCCCCATCGTAACTACGGAAAATGTCGCGTAATCGTTCTAAAACGAACGTATTGCACACCTTTATCATATTTCGTTAGTCTATTTCCATTTAGCTCCCATACCTCAGGCGAGCTAATAACTGAGTTGGGTTTGCTATGATGCACGATCTTAATACCTCTTCTTGATTTGTTGTCAGTTTCGGAACAGAATCACGCATGGCCACGTAAATGTATTTCGTAAGAAGACAATATCATGCGTTGTAATCGATTCTGCATGACGTTTTGCCAACTCAGAACGGATGACTTTTGATGGTTTCTCACACAAATATTCCTTAGCTCTTCGTTTTACACTATTGGTTATAACTTTTCTATTTATATTTTTCACCACTTAGTGATTATAATTTATATCACGATAGATTATAACGTTACTTTCTATGTTGTTAGTGTACACTATGCTGAATACCTTTTGTTCGCACAACTTCAGCGCACTTTACCATCGCTAGCAGCACGAGCCATTGAAAATTTGCTACTTTCTGGGACAATCAATTTTTTGCCTCTTTCACTCCACATAAACTAACCTTCCATTATTCAATCACTGGAGCACTAAACGAAGATATTTATATAGTTTGTATTTAGATGTATATGACTAACCTTGTCTCATAACAGGTATAAGTGGCCCAACTGTAATTTACGTAAAATTTATACGTGTCCAAATTGTAATGTGGGACTAACACCATCCTTTTAAAATGTAGATCATAACATATTTACGTTTCCCAATTGTAATGTGCCCGTTACAGTCTCAGTTAATGCATCTGTTCAGGATTTGACCCCCGAACTCCCCGTCAACCGCAACCAAAGTCACTTTGCCTTTCGACAAATACAGAAGGTCTTATTGATCTGCAAATCTGAACTCATTCTCATTCATGCCCCTTATAGGGATGAAAATAATTTGTTTCTTATGCCTAAAGGGGTCTCTATTTTAATGGAGTGGGATTGTACTGACGTTAGAGTGTCAGTAAGGCGGGGTTGTAAGATTATCTTTATGGCCTGCGAGAAACATCGGTCCACCGCTATTTGAAAGGGGTGTAATAGCCACTTCAAAATACCTTCCCACTCCTCCTTTGATCCTCTCGCCATTCCCCTCTCCCTCTTCCTCCCATGTGTGGTCGTGTGCTGGACACGACCTGATTCATGGCTGTGGTCACACACACACACACACACACACACACTCACACACACATGCAACGAGTCATTTTATTAAACTATAGCACCAGGAACATGGAAAGGAATCAATATTTTGTTTACGATTAAAAATGTATTTTCAAAAATTTTAGTTTGGGATTTCCGAAAAAAGAAAGCAATATTTAATTAAATGAGATAGTTTGATTTTTGGTCTCCTAATATATATATTAGCCATAGTTCTACTGAATACAAAAAAATACCACTCACAAATAACATAGGCCTAAATAATACAACACAATCTTACCCACTTTCTTACATATGGACTGTATTTATTATAGCTTGAAATAAAAAATTAAATAATATGGTTTCAGTAAACCCTAGGTAAGTTTTCTTAGAAAACCAACAAATAATGTTACTTTCATGAAGTATCAGGCTTTGCCCGGAATAATAGTTTAGGAAAATAATAATAAATACCTAAGTTTTTTTAAAAAAAGGGTGAAAAGTAAGATTAGTCAAATATATTTTTAAAAAAAGTAATGGTAAAAATGAATGAAAAAGGTGAAAAGGGGTTCAACACAAGGAGGGGCAGCAAGGTTAAGAAAATATTATCAATATTTTTAGCATTCGTTTATTCCGCTAGCCCTTTAAGCCCTTTTGCCACTACTTGTCCTTTTTAACATTATAGAACTTTTTTCATATTATACCTTTTACTCCTTTTAACGTTTATTTTGACTTTTTGTCACATTTCCCCTATCATCCATTTTGCACTTTTGAGTGTGTTTTTTTTGCCATTTTCCCCCTCATAGCCACTTATACCATTTAGATCCATTTGAAAAATTTTACATTTTTTACCCTTTTTACTTGGGTGCCCTTTTTATCATTTTTAAAATGTGATTAGAATTACTCTTAACATATTTTTTTAAATTACTTAACCATTGAACCACCTCATTACTAAAATTTGTATACTTTTTACACCTTTATAATTTAAAATATAATTCAAAAAATGGTAAGGTAATAATATTGAACCAATTTAATAAGATATATTTTGGAAAATTTCAAATTTTTAGTAAATCACTCTTTGACATAATACTTTTAACTTGAATATCAAGGAAAAAAATATGAGCGGGCCTTTCTTTTTTTTTTCATCAAAAGAGAGTAAAACACCAACTGGATTATAGGAACATGGTTAAAAGTAGATCATAGTCCCTTAGATGCTGTTTTTTTTTCTTGTTTATATTCTGTAGCTACCTGTTCAAACTTGTGTCTTTACTCTTGGTAAATAGATAGAATGTTGTATTTCTATTATATTTAATCATAGCATTATTATTATATTTTCTGTTATATTTTATATAAAAACTCCTGCTGGTGTCAGTAGGTCTACTTAAAAGAAAAGGCAAAAGGGTTATTTAAGGTTGAGATCGGGATTTGAAGGGGGTGCCTGAATTTGATTATATATTGGTGGGCAGGCTCCCACTTCTGAATCTGGGAAGCATTGCATCTATTGGGGAGAGCTTGCATTACACTGTCTTATAGCCTGAGATTTGTATCGAGCGTTTTGCCATATAGTGCTACTTATTTGTCAGAGTTCGTCTCGGTGTCCCTGTGGTGAAGCCAATGTATTCAAAAATTCAGTAGTTGCATGGTGAATGGTTTTTAAGACATTATGGGGAGTGGTCATAATGGCCCTTCATGGGTTATTCCCTTTGTATGCATCTGCTGTTGAATGAGGTGGCAGGTAGCCGAATTTTGCAGGTACTGCATCTCGGTTCGTTACAAGTATTACACCCTCAGCCAATCCTATAGACAAGGCCCCAAACTATAGGATAGTGAGGATGAAACAATACAAGGGAAAAACAGTAAATAGAAAAGGTTTAAAACAAGATGTTCTTTTATTGCCAATATTATCATCAAAACACGGAAAAGACGGCCTTATTATTAAAATATCCTGTAGTTACTATCCAGAAAGAAAACATTGATATATATATATATATATATAAAAGCGTCGGACTTAAGGTCCTCAAAACATGACGTTGTTACTGGTTGCTCTCAACCACAAAATAGGACTTAAGGTCTTTCAAACAATATCACAACCAGTTATACCTTAGTTTACATGACCTACCTAACTCAACAACTTCTCGTAAATTCAATATTTTACTAATATATATTTTACAGTTAAATTAACTTGATCCCAACAAGGATTTCAAAGAAAGCACAAAAAATTACTAAGCCTCACGCAGTTTAGCATTTGTCAAATATTATGTAGTTGTTACATTTAGCGTTACTTTCTAACAGCTACGGCAAAACAAAACAAAATGATCCTACATATTTACATCTAATAATCTTACGAGCTCCGAAAGTTAGAGAGAAGTTACCTTTACTTTACATATATACAAATAAAAAACAATCTATCCTGCTTCCTACATCTCACTGATGCGCAGTGATAGTCAACGTGAACTTTACCTTACCATTACATTTTAACAATGAAGCACGCATCCAGCTCCCTAC
>CABFOV010000020.1:241039-324702 GCA_902141375.1 Timema poppense | reverse complement strand
CACAGATTTATCTGATTACCAAACCCTTCCTTCACCTCTGACAAGACAACTTGTGAATGTGGGGAATGCCAGGCCCCCCCCCGTGGTTCGGATCCCACGTTAATCTGTAGGTCCTCCATTTCATCTCACAATCACTCTACCATTTCACATTAGCGTAAGTGCGTATAGCTCGAACGGGTAGTAAGACATGGTGCTAATATTAATAATACTAAAAACCAGACAATATGAAACTGAGTTCATTATCCACATGCTTAACTGTGGGGGTAAACTGTTATTTAAATAACAGACGTTGGTGAATGGCCCCCTTTTTTACCATTTGGATTACATTGGGTAAAAAACCAAATAATGAAATAAAAAACTTTTTTCCCCATTGGCCTGACTTATTGCCTCCTACCACTGCACAACATCAAATTAGATTTAACTGCGATGGTTTGAGTGGGTGAAATGGTCTCTTTTGAATACATTCATGGGGAATATTTGTGCCTGGCTGGTACTGAGTGGAGGTAAATTAAGCAATCAACAAGTGGCACCCCTGGGAAAACGGAGCGGTGCTTTCAGTCAAGTGAGGCGGAGCGCTTTGCTGTCCTCTCCTCTCTCTTCTCACAAACCACTTCAGTTCAGCGGTGGAAATAGGTAGCCAGGGAAAGAGAGACAAACCCAGTTAGGAAAGGCTAAGTACAGAAAGAGTAAGATATATATATATATATATACATAAACATAGCAATAAAATAAATGGATTGATAGAAACAAATGTCGAGAATAGAAGGATATTGGATATTGAGAAAAAGAGAGAAAAATATCTGGTTTTACTCACAGAGATAAATACCATTAGATTGAAAAATAAAGATACCTAATTGTCTGCAAATATTCGCTTTGCTCTTTGGGGGCTCAGCCCCCAAACCTCCAGTGAGTTTTCTTTGCAGGCGATGCAAACTAATGTATTTCCAGAGCAGTTTTTTGATAGGTCTTACCGTTTAACCACAAGTAACCTCCAAAGAAAGGCATGCACAGATTTTAAAGTTGCTCCGCCATTTTTTTTAATGGGGTTAAAAATTATTATTTTGACATTATTGGAATTTCCCCGTAAGTTACTGGTTAGAAGCTCTAACTTTGCCAATTTTAAAGTTTCTAGCTCATCTGGAAGTGGGTAAACATTAATGTCATTGAGTGAATCAGTGTAGCTTTATAGTAGTATAATAATTTTTTGTTTCATTATATAGAATATTTAATATGATATCTTTTTAACAAATTGACCTAATCTTATCTGAACTTACAAACAAAATTAATTCTAGAAGAAACACGACGCAGAGTCTAACAACCACAATTTCTTCAATGTGAAATGAAGATCTCAATTTAATCATCTATGCCGAGAATCAAACCCAGGAATCTTAGTTTAGTAGGCAGACGCTCTTTTAAAAGAACAAAGTTGTTATTATTATTATATTAGCACCGCGTCTTACTACCCGTTCGGGTTATACGCACTTACGCTAATGTGTAATGGTAGGGTGATAGTGAGATGAAATGGAAGACCTACAGTTTAACGTGGGATCCGAACCACGGTGGAGGCCTGGCATTCCCCACATTCACAAGTTGTGATTAATACACGTCTTGTCAGAGGTGAAGGAAGGGTTTGGCAATCAGATAAATCTGTGCCGGGACCGAGAATTGAACCCCGGACCCCCAGCACAGAAGTCCGACACCTTACCCCCTAGACCGCCAGGTCACTAAGTTGTTATTGTTCACCCTAAATTAAATCAAACAAGATAGTGGAATACCAAAAAAGATACGACATTTATTGATATAAAGCTTGATCTATAATATTTATAATAAAGTCCAACACCTTAGCTCAGTCGGTAACGTATCTTTCTATTGAACCAAGGGTCTCGGGTTTAATTCCTGGCATAGAAGAAAATTTAATCACTTGAGAAATTTGTGTTTACCCTTTAATAGTGAGAAATTATCGGCTGAGAGTTGAGTGTTGTGTCTTTTCTGGATTTAAGCATCTTTATAAGTCATGTGTTGATATAATCAGTTTGTTTAGAAAGTGCACATCATATACCTCGAAAAGTTATAAAATAGTAGAAAGTCCACGTTCGACATCGAAAATAAAATTATGGAATCATTATTAATAATAGTAATTTAAAATAAATGTTACGACACAATCACACAAACATTCTCCTACTGTGTATTTAGTTTGGAAGAAAATTTTGCTAAATAGTTTTTAATTTAACTATTCTTAAGTAAGATTTTCTCATTAAAACAAATATATAATCTTGCTAATCACAATAACCACACTTTATATACAAATATATATATCAAATCAAATTGCTCAAATATTTTTAACAAATCTCAATTATTCAAAAATAGGTTATTTTTAAGCTCCTAAAACACTATTTTTTAATTGCAAATAACAAAATTTATTCTTGTTTGTAAAGGGAAAATATTCCCAGGTACTCATTTTGAATTCAAACTTCAATGTTAATTTAGAAAAATGAGTATTACTTGTCGTAAGTAAATTAACAATAAATTAATTTATTTAGAAAAATAAAGATACCTTATTGATCATGTAAAATTGTTCAACATTATTGATTTTGAAAAACAAATCGTGAGAAATATTCTAAGAAATTTGCAAATTACACAAAAATCATTTATTTGTACACTCCTATAAAATGACTATGTTTAGAAATAAATACATATATTTTTTTCTTTAAAAATAGTCATTATTTTTATATATACTATATTACTATTTATAATGTAAGAAATTAACAAATACCCATTTTGAACCAAATCCATAGATTTTTTTTTAAATATTCAAATTTCTTAAAATTCAATAATCATTAAGCCACCCTTAAAAGAATTTCCCACCCAAAACCAGTATATACTTTTATTTGTCATGTTCAACATTCTCCAGATACATTTTTCAAACAAAATCATGAGAGTCATTTTTAAAGTATTTCGAATTTTTTTAAAATAGCTCTAGAGTAAACTTGCGTATAACCCGAACGGGTAGTAAGACGCGGTGCTAATAATAATAATAATCTAGAGTAAACTAACTTTAATATGAGATCAAGAGTGAGAATAACAAAAAAGCCAAGCTATTACCCTATAACATTTAAATATCAAGTTTGAACAAAATCCAAAAAACCATTTTGGATCCGTGGCAGGGGAGAGATCGATAGAAAAGTGGACATGGGGACAAACATAATTTGTAAAAATTCACCTCTTTGTATTCGGATAGACATAAAACGTAATTATTCATCTTACTTGTGGTCGAAAACTTTCAAAATTACAATGATATGAAAAATTAAAAGCAGGGGTGGGTATAGATAGAAACAATGGTTATCAAATATTTTATTCTGAAGACGAAAATAAAGAAAAAAGTAAAAATTTACAATGATAAATTATTATATATCTGTATATATAATGTGATATACAGTGATAGAGGAAGAGAAAATTAAGTAGTTAATAGGAAATGGGTGAATAGAAGAAACAATATAATAACATTTTGCGCTCTTCAAAGCGTAGTTGAGTAATAAAGCAAACAAATATGTGACAAAGTCACACGTCCGAAAACTTAGTCCGGTCGGTAGAAGGTAGGCGGAGTTAAGCTTATTATTATTGCTATTATTATTTGGGTGCCGGGTTGGTTTCTGAGCTTGTCCGCGAAAATAATTTATTTGTTGGTGAAATTACCTCTTCCCTATTTATACTGATTAATTAATTGCTTACACGCCTCGGTGTCGTAGTTGGCTAACGCGCTAGTCGTGTAGAGCTCGACCGCTGAAGACAGGGAGATCGAGGTTCAAAGCTCTGTAGGGTGAACTGGGGGGGGGGGGGGTGTTCCCAAATTTTTTTTCCCCCCCCCTTCCACGCTTTCNTTGTTACTAAATTGTTTTCCACTCTCCTTCCATACAAATGCGGGTTCACCTCCTCTAATTCACCCTTCGCAATTCTTAATCCATTAGAGTAATTAGTACTTAAAGCGTATAATCCGAACGGGTAGTAAGACGTGGTGCTAAATATTATTAAATATTATTAATTAAGGGCTTGAACAATTAGTTCTCTGTATAGATTTTAATTAAGCTAGTATGCAAGTCATATGCTGATATAATAATCAATCGAGTTAGAAATGGCATACATTAAATAGCTTA
This sequence comes from Timema poppense, assembly GCA_902141375.1. NCBI lineage: Eukaryota > Metazoa > Arthropoda > Insecta > Phasmatodea > Timematidae > Timema > Timema poppense. The sequence continues at coordinate 320,551 of CABFOV010000020.1, read as the reverse complement.
AGTAAAATCATTAATAAAGAACACAACAAATATCGTTTGATGTTTAGTTTTAACCACGATTTTGAGCGCACACCCGAAGGTTGTTAGTTATGACTAATGTCGTAGGAACGATTTTTAGTTTTGGGAAGGTGTTAAGCTAGGACCCAAATTAACTTGTGTCTTCTTGAGAACTTTAATTATCAACCTTAAAAATTAAGTAAACAATGACACCCCTAACACACTTGCAATGCAGTTTGATTGGATTTTTTTCTTTATTTCATTCTAAATTTAAAAATCAGTGAAGCCTTCCAAGCTAAAGATGATCATTTTTGGATAAATGTTTCAATCGGAAAATATATCAGTAAATGTATCGGAAAATATACCTCAATGGTGGCTTACAGACTACTAAGTATGTGAAAGAGTTAGGTTATTTGAGGGGGCTCCCAGAGACTGTATATATAATATGGTGTTTGGAAAAGGTTGGAGTAGTTGGGGTTGGGGAGGACAAAATTTGCTCGTAAATACTAAATCCAAACAAATAGTTCCAGTTAGAGTCTAAAATCTTCCGGTAAAATGTTAAGCTCATTAAGTTCCAAGTTATTGAGAATAAACAGATTTTGTCCACATCAGACTTGAAGTTGGTGATACATTCAAACACAAGGTTGCTACGTGAGTGTGAAAAGTAATTTATAATTGCTGTTGTTACTTTAATGTAACACATTTGGTAAAGAATCTGATAATGGAGTCCTTGGGAATAAAACAATCTTGGGATATCTAGAGTACATTTCTTCTATTTAAGTAGCTGGAGCTTTATACAATTATAAATATTTGATTATTTTTCTTTAAATTGTAGAATTTTCCACTTCACATAATTATCTCCCACAAGTATCAATATTTTTAGGGAGTGTTAGTGTCTCCTAGATTATTTCCCAAACTTCACCCCTGGAAATAGTTTACCAATGGTGTTCGATTGGACGTGGAGGAGCCATTGCGTCGCCTGTCAAGTTGCCTGACCTCAGTACATTATTTTGTTCCTTTTTGTGGGGGGGGGCGAGACACATTTAAGAGCATATGTACTAGTCCAGCACCTTATCTTTTAGATTATCTATCCACTAAGATATAGCTCCCTTCTTCATTTCCTGCCAAAGACAAAACATATATTATTATATGTATGTGTGTTACACCTTTAAGGTGGGGATGTAGGAAACACGAGAGAAGACAAGTGTTTTTTGATTTTTATAGCAGCACGTTTTTTGACAAAAGTAAATCAAATATTGCTCAATTATAATAACAAGTTTAATTATTTTCTCAAGGTGTTATCAATCGTTATTGAATATGTGTCATGAGCATAGTGGCATTAAATAACAAACATTTTAAATGAAGGAAAAAAGCTGTCATTAAATTCCAGGATATCGTCGACAGATATTCAACAACTGTTGATATCACCATATCGAGAAAAGTAATCTCTATGTTTCTACTGGAGGATTACTTTAATTCTTTTAGTTAAACAAATTTTGCTATAAAATCTTCAAAAACACTGCCTTTATCTAGCGTTCTCAACATTCTCACCTTAACGAATATTAATTCATAGTCATGGGCTCGTCGTTGTATCTGATTTATGTTTAATTTAATTTTCAGATCATGTGCTGATATATAAGGATAATCAATTTTCGTAGATTACAGTGAGCAGGACACGCAGCGCGAATGGGAGAATCTAGAGCCGTGTTCAGGATACTGACTGGCAATGCAATGAGACCATTGTGAAGATCTAGACTCAGATGAGAGGATAGCTTTAGAATTGATCTGTAAAATACAGGATGTAATAAGGTGGACTGGGTAGAACTATCTCTAAATAGGGATAGAATGTAATGATGTAGACTGGATAGAGCTAGCTCAAGATAGGGATAGGATGTAATGAATTGGACTAGATAGATCTAGCTCAAAATATGGATAGGGTGTATTGAGGTGAACTGGATAGAGCTAACTCTCTCTATCTCTATCTCTCTCTCTCTCTCTCTCTATATATATATATATATATATATATATAGTGAAGGCACATCCTCTATGCATTGGGAGGTGAACACCACAGAGACAATTTGTATGTGGGACATAAATCCAAATGTAAATGGCCAAGATTCAAACCTCCTTATAACCAGATGATCAGTCTATTTCAATGTCAATTTCATCTACAATTATATCGTTCTTCCTAAGTTTGAGAGATTATTAATATTGTAGTTGTTTCGTTATTTAAATTGCCTATGTGTTAATAAAGAAAAGGGTACTCATATTAATTTCTGAGCCTGATATATTTTCTAAATATTATTGAGAAATACAGAGCGCTCTTAAGGGTGCAGCCTACTTTGTGGGAACTATCCCACATTTTACAGTTTAATATGGTAATGGCAGTTCTGAGTCCTCAAAAACACTTTATCAAACCATCAATTATATCTGACGTTTAAGTGCCACACTTTTAAAAAAAAGTTTGATGAAGGATGGATATAGGTTTATAAATATTTACTTTGTTTTTAAACTGCAATATTTTACGTTTTGAAAATGAGATAATTTGACATGTTCATATACATTACTTGACACTGTACATTTTAGACTTTCTTCTATGTTTTATGGTCAGGAATATTTCAAAATAACTTATTAATTGATTCGGGAGTTACAAACGTTTACAACTCTTTGGCCAATGCCGTAACGCTGCCGGTCCCAGCTTGGTTCCAACTGCTATAAATTATATATATACTTTACAGTTCTAAATAAACTAGAACCATACACAAATTGGTATCCATTCAAAAGGAGGTGGAAGAGAAGGCGGGGAAAGGTCAATATTTTTTCAGTTTCTGTCACAAAAATCTTGTATGTACAACATAAGTAAAAAAAATGCATCAGTAGTTACTTGATATTTAATTCTATACACCAATTCTTGAATGTTTATCATGATAATTTTTGAATTTCAAGGACTTTTTTACTTTATTTAAAAATGGTTTGTTTAATGCCATTATGACCATTACAAATATTTAATTGTTGTTATTAATAGCTACAATAATAATATGTAGAACAATTAATAAAACACACCTACTGAAGCAATGTTATTTTTGGTTAAACATTTATTTGCATCAAAACTGTAAAATTACAGACCTTAAATTGAGTTTTCTTCCATCCCACTTTTGTCTTGTTTTCAGTCATTTTAATATAAAGTTATTATAATTATTTTAAGCACAATCATATAATTATTTAAAGGCAGAGACTAGAGTTAAAATTTAGTTTAAACTTGACCTTTAATGAGAAATTCAGCTACAGTAATAAGGAATATATAAATTTTATTGATTTCCGATAAGCACTATTCAGTGACAGTACGTCCTTCATTTCACCCGAGTGTACTTCGATAGTAATTAGCCCACATAATGGAGCTGTAAAGTGTGGGACATTCTTCCTCTGCCGTCTCTTCCACTATTACCACAACACACGCTAAAAAAAAAGAATATCCCTTCCTCTTGCCTCGCTCTTTTCTTCTACTAGACACGCTCTATTCTTGCTATATTCCAAGCAGACCTTAGCTGGCGTCAGACGGAGAGCGTAGAAGATAAAAAAAGGGCAAGAGAATAATGGGGTGGGAAATTCTTGGCGCGGTTTCTTGCCACACTTCCGGCGGAAAACTTAGCATCCTAGAATTTCCCGCCTTGTTCTTCTCTTGCAACTTCGCACCATTTTGTGTTAGTTTTTTTTTACATTTTCCTTAAGTTTGTTTATTTTCACATTCTCCCCTACTTCACCCTTATTTTAATATACTTTGTTTTCAATTTTTTTCGTTGCGCATTAATTTGAAGTAAAATAGAAGTAAGGATTGGTTAAAAGTTTTATTATGGTTTCACTAAAGGTGATAAAACTCAACGTTTAACAAACTTTATACTAAAGAGCGTAATTCATTCTTCGAAATATTTTTAGCTCTTGTAATTTCCCATTTAACTAATTTAATAAAATTTGAATTACTTTGAACCTTTTAGGATAAATAGTGTTGGTCTATTTAGTTATGAATTCAACATCAAGGTGATTAATAACATAAAGAGTCAGGTGGCCTCTAATGGAATCTATTTTGCCGAGTATGGAATAGTAGAAATTAGATTCCCGTTTTTTATCGTGACACATCGGAGAGAAAGTATTGTGATCGCCAAAAAAATCTAACTCGAGATTTTGATAAATATCAACGTTTCATGACCAACTGAAACTAAAAAAGTTGTTTTCGTAATGCCGTATATAACTATTTTACTGATTGGGCTAAAACCTACTATCTGATGTTTTAATAAGATTCTCCGAAAAGATTTTGAAATTAAATATATAAACCTAAATTTAAGGGTAGTTTACTGAAGGGCAAAAAGAGATAAGCGACTTTCTTGAAACTCACTTTGGTGTTTTATTAAATGTTATATCTAGACACAGTTTATTATTATAGACAAGATGGCAACTCTCACTTTCTCGTGAAAATGATTTTAAGGGTACTGTACATAGGGAAATTTTCCAATATTCATCATTGATCCACAATTATTTGAGATACTGAATAACCCATTATTGTAATCTTGTAGTGCTTTTAAAGTTAAAATCTTATATTTGGAAAATATTTTTATAAAACCAACTATTTCTGAGCTATAAGAAAATATCTATATTTTAATTCGTGTATTTTAAAATGAATTTGATTTTTATAATCTTTTATGAAGAGAGATATTTCAATTTTCTCAATTTTTCTGTACCAATGTCCCTTGTTACTAATGTCCTTAAATTTAACTTTTCTTATTTTAAATTCATTGGTGCAATTATTACATAGGCATATAACCCGAACGGATAGTAAGACACGTTGCTAAAAATATGTATTTAGGGTTATCCTCATACTACTAATGAGAATTCTCTTATAATCCAATCAGGTAGTAATATGTGGTGCAAAAGAAACACTAATACTACTAGAACTAAACTTTACTAACTAAGCTAAACTGGAGGAGGGAGGGGAGGCTAAGGCTCTAAATCTGGCCATACGACCTTACCTCTGCTTTCCTGGCTTACGGAGGAATTCATTTCTGCGGTGGGGACACCATTAAGGTGAATTCTATTATGCCAAGATAGTAGGATGATACATGAGAATGATGATGGTGGAAAGCAGAGGGGACATACAGTTTAACGTGGATTCCGAACCACGGTGGTTGGGGGAGGGGGGTGGGCCTGGAATTCCACACATTCACAAAAACTTGAAAGCACACACTTTGACAGAGGTGGAGGAAGAGTTTAGTTGCCAGATATGTATGTGCCAGGACCGGGATTTGAACCCTGTACCCCAACATAAAAGTTTGACACTTGACACCTAGACCACCACGTCCCCTAAAATAAATATTATAAATATTGGCATACAACATTAGTCGCCTTCTTAAAGTCTCCCGGCAGTGCAGCTATTCTCCTTTCTGGCAAATGTGTTTCGTTGCGACTATTCGCTAAAACTGTTGCAAAGTAGTCTAGCCAGAACATATTAGCTCCCATTTCTCTTTCAGTATTTGACTCTCTCTCTCTCTCTCTCGCCGTCTTTTTTTTATGAGTGCCACTGTGCCGTGCCAGGGTTGGGGTGCTGGAGCACGTAGTGTAGCAGATGGTTTAACAACAGAAAATGCGTAGCAAAATCTGATAAATGTAATTCCGCCACTTCGTACGAGTGGGAGTGAAAGAGAGAGAGAGAGAGAAAGGGGAGGAACTAGAAGCTAAGGGAGGGTGAAATTGTGCATGGAACAAAAAGGCGTAGCTTGCAAATAAAATACAAAGGTTAAAAAAAAACTGGGTTTTCTATTTTCTTGTCTGTGTATCAGTTTAACCTGATATATTATGATAAGTTGGTAATGAAAATTTGGTAGTAAGAAGTGGGATTTCAAGGAGTGCATTAGATAGTAGAGGAAGCAAGAATGATATGGTATGGGCATGCAATGAGGATGTAACATGAAAGGCTTCCAAAGAAAATTATGGAATGGAAGTATGTAAGGAAAAGACTGAAAGGGAGGCCAAGAAAAAGATGGCAGGAGCAGTTAACAGAAAGTGTACAAGTGAAAGGAGGAGAAGAATGAAAGCAATTAAACGAGAAAGAATGGTCGGAGGCTAGCGGAAGATGAAGGCATTTTATTAAAATTACCTAGCCTCAGGCTGGAAACCGTTGATAATAATGATGGTAATATAGCCAATATTTTATAAATATGGTTAGGTAAAAGATTGTAGCCCTGTATCCTAGATTGAGGATCTTGGGGGAAACGTTTCTGAACCCTCTAGATTCAGAACTTTTTAACCACCCGTTTCGGTTAAACCCATGTGTAATAATATTTACGTTAATTTTTTAGGGATGAGGAAGGTTGAATTTAGAGTTAATTTAACCACTCTTGCATGGAGGGAGAGTGTAAAAACCCTTGGGGGAAACCACACTATGTCAACTGAGAGGAATTTTAACACCTATCTTTCAGTTATCAGCAGTCAATCCTATTTTAAGAATGAAGCCATACATTCGATCACCGAAGTGGGCTTTTTAGTTAATTTTGTACAGACCATACTTTGTGAAACATTAGGAGGATTATAAAAATTAAAAATATATTACTGGGTATTTATTAGTAGATAAATCTTTACGCAAACAATTTAAGTTTTTTTTTCTTATTACTCGTTTGGATTATACGCTTCAATAAATAAATGTGTACTATAAGATCACGTCAATGACGCTATGTTTAATAAACAAACAAAAAAACTGTCTATTTCCGCTAGGGATTTAATATTTCACAAGTGAAGTACGTTACGTTAAGAATTTAATTCTTCCAGGTAGTGTTTATATATATATTGAAACACACTCGAGAACATGTATTAACTAAATGATTGAGCTTGTAAACTTGTATAATTATTATAATTATGAAATGGATTAAACACTTGACAAATTAGACGATATTAATTTTAAAAAAAACAGCTTTGAATCACCATTGAAAGGTTGGAAAAAAATAAAAAAATCACTTTCGTACTGTGAAAAGGTGGTAATTTTGTGACTTTATTTTTTTTCTTCCCTAGTAGAGTTGACGACGACGCCCTGGGTTTACGGGCACCGAGGCGTACCATGTGACGTTGAGTGTGGGGAAACAGTAGGGGTACGGTGTAGGGATATTTTGAGTGGGAGCAAAAGGGGTATTTAAGCGGGTAGAGGGGTCACGGAGGTGGAGGGGTGGCAAATGTAGGACGAAGGGTAGGGGTAGTGTAGTGTGATGCAGAGTTTGGGTAGGCTGGATGGGGGGGAAGTTGGGGAAGGGTAGACGAGACTTCGGATATTAAAAATCAATGTAATTTTTATCTACATTGTAAAACCGATCAGGGATTTTATCGGCCATAAAGAAAAAAAATGTGTAAAATCTGGATGATAAAATTTTAGTAATATATATATATATATATTTTTTTTTTGTTTCCGAGGAAAAAAATATACCTAAAGCGTGAAAGATATGAAATGGTGGAAGAGAGAGGAAAGCCCATTGCTGGATGTGATACGAAGATACGAAACGGTTTATTTTATATATACATTTTTTATTTTGTGTGAAATAAAAATCCGTAACACCTATCGGATATGTATATTATTTATCTCTAAATCCCCTTTAAATGCCTGATAGTTCAATAAAAAGGTTAGGATTTTTGTTATTGAGGAAAGCGATGATCTGATACAGTATATGTTTATTTATGAACGTATATTGATTTAAAAGGAAAATATTTTATTTACTTAACAATGAAAAATAGTGAGAACTTTAAGTGAAAGTCAAATTGTATATATGATACGGAATGCCAAAGTTAAATCCTTAAATAGATACACAGTATTTTTTGTACAAGGCTGTTTACTCATCTCTCCGCCAGGAGAGCCACGGTACTTTTCATTAAAATATCACCTTAAGTATTATATTACCTTATGATAAAGTTTCTGAAAGTCCTAAATTGTATTGGGATTTGACTATTTGATAAATTATTTCCTATCACCACATCTTACTGCCCGTTCAGCCTATGTAGACCTATTTATTAAGCCTATGTTATTATTATTGTTATTATTAACAAAGTATCTTACTACTAGTTCCATTTATACGCACTTACGCTAATGTGTAATGGTAGGGTGATTGTGAGATGAAATGGAGGACCTACAGTTTAACGTGGAGCCGAACCACTGCACTGTGGAAGCCTGGAATCTCCCACATTCACAAGTTGTGATTAATACACGTCTTGTCAGAGGTGAAGGATGGGTTTGGAAAACAGATAAATCTGTGCCGGGACCTAGGATTGTACCCAAACTCCCTGCACAAAAATCTGGAACCTTACCACTAGACAACCAGGTCACCCTAAATTATACTTATGGCTTAAGGGATTGGGATGGTTATTGTTAGAGGAAATGTCCTCGTATTTTCGTGCAATGAGAATGGAAAAATTCTCTCAGTATGCTTGAACGAAATGCGAACATCGATATCCCCGTCATTTGCAATATAGTCTACTGCAAGAGTTGCACCTTAGACTATATATCCACCAAAGCGAGTGAGTATTTGATAAAAGTTTTTATATTAAATATGTATTATTAATATTACTTGAACTATCTTTTATTATATAAAATAGTAAGTTATATATTTATAGCTCAATAGACCTTATAATTACAGCAACCATAAGCTCCCAAAACAAGTTGACTAGTATTTTCAGACCTGTTGAATGGTTTTAAGCATCACTTTCTCAAGAGACTAATTGTTGATTACATACAACAAGATAGTGGTTAGAGTCCCAATCGGGTGTACTAAGGCTGATTTTTCCTATAAGGTTTTACATTCTATCGCCCCACTAATGCATGTACACTTCCTCCAAATTCAACCTTTCTCATACCTAACATATTAGCGTAGCTAGCGCATATGTGTATACCTAAAACGGTTAGTAAGACATGGTGGTAAAAAGCATATGGCACCCTAAGAGAATTCTAAGTGAAATAAATTATTTTTTTAAAAAAAGGTCCCCATAGAATATTTTAGAATAAAAAATAAAGAAATTATTTATGTAAATACGCAGACCCTTGCATACACAATTATTACATGCGTAGCATACACATACACATACACATAAACAGTAAGTAATGTCATAATAAAAGATAGTAGCTATATTAATTACATTATTGGAAAACTTGCACTTGGGAATTTGGCAATATGTGTATTGCAATTATTTTTCTATGTTTAGCATTATAATACCTTTTCGGGCTATACGCCTAAGTACTAATTATGCTAATGTATTAGTACTAAGGAAACATTAATTTATAGGAAGTGTTCTCACCATTGTGTGAATTGAGAGTGTAAAACCACTATTAAAAACACTGTCAATATACCCAATCGAGGTTTGAAACCTGATCTCAGGGTCATTGGCAATCATGTTTATTGTGAGAGTGACGCCTTAAAATATGCGGCCATCAATGTGGGTTAATACACACAAAAATTAAAGAAAATATTCATCTAATAATGCTGTAAGTTTAGTTCTTGGTATATTGAATAGTCAGGGGTACATAGTAAACTTTAATTTTAGGTTAACCTTTCCTAGTTGTTACTAATATGAACGATGGCAATGGCCTCATTCTAGTTCGACAGGAGGTTGGTATTAAAATACAGGCTAGGAAACACAAAGTTTTCTTTTTTTTTAAAACATAATAGAAAACATTCTAAAGATAGTTGAAAGTAAGGAGTGTTTATAATTAAAAGTTAAGACTTAGATAGATTACTCTAGAAATATATATAAAAAAATTAATCTGATAAATTAAACCGTTACTAAGTTTGTAGATGTATTAATTGAAATTAAAAGTCAAAAAGTATGATTAGGATTTACTTCTGGTGAAAAACATATTGTCAGATAAGAATATTTAACATAAAATTAATCATGCATCATCAACTGGACTAAACATAAGTTGATGAAAAGTCTAAAATATATGTATTACACGTTAAAAAATGTATTACAAAAACTTACATATATATATATACAATAAAGTAAGAACAAAACAATATTTTAAGTCCAGATATGTTATGAAGTAAAAAGTATAACATTTAAATTTAGAGGTTAACGTCTGCCAAATGAATTTAAATGAAGTGATAGTGTGCTGTTATTACAAAGACTTGTAGATATACAATATAGTATGGACAAAACAAGGTTTTATTCCCATGTATGTTGAGAAATATAAATTAAAAAAAATTATAAGTGATGTTTTTTCCCTAAACCTTTTTCTATTCTACCTCCAAGAAAATTTGGCTAAACATCCAAGCTTCCTTTAGGTCTTGGCTTCCTCATCTCTACTAAGTTATTATATAGTATATAAGCCTGCGGTGTTCGTACCAAAGACATCTAGATAAAATATATTACCTTACCATGTCATATTTTTTCAATAACTGGGTAAAAAACTTGTTTTGTGTTTTTTTTAGCTTATGCCACTAGAGCACAGACAATTAATAAATTTGTCTGTGCACTAGGAATTGTCGTTTAGAAATTCCTGATCTTTTTCTGGCAGTGGTGGATATAATTATAACTATCCTAAAAGCCGGAGCACCATATAGGTACGGTTACCTCACCCCGATGATATGATGTGATGATGATTATAAGGGGCCAGTACACCTAATTTTAGTCTAACTAACCAGACCATGGCCACCATAGGAGCAATTTCCCTTCGCGAAATAAACCTATGTGACTTACGCTAATCGAACCCAAGACCTCTAGATTAGTAGCCATAAATGCTGACCGTTAGAGTAAGAGTCTGACCATTACTGTGAATGTATAGTTACTACATTTGTATACAATAAGTACATTCAGATTTGAACAGTAAAAAAAAAAAAAATGGTGTGACACTTTCAACTGAAATAGGGCTTTCAGCAAATTAAACTTATTAATCCATTGGTGCCTTATAGGTAGAGTAAGATTAAAATAATAGGAATAAATAATTTATAAAAACCAAAATGGACATATGATCGCAATTTATCTTGTAGTGATCAAATTGATATACTACATATTATTTATTTTGAACAAGGTGCTACTAAACTATCGTATAGTAGATATATTTACTGATTACTTTAATGGGGTAATATAAGCTAGGTTAAATTTATAAGGAGTGTAGCCTTATTTGCATGGAGGGAGGGTGGAAAAATATATGGTATAAATACCCTTAATACACCCAATCGAGATTCAACTCCGTAATGTTTGTTTGTCATCGGGAGTTCAGTCATTTGCAAGAGTGACGCCTTAGACCATTTATACACTGAAGTGAGTTAAAATGCCTGAAAGCCACGTTACGTGTTTTATGGATTCATTTGACTTGATTTGTTATCTACGTGAGCTGGAAAATGGGATTTACATATAGCGATATAATTATAAGTTTTATTTTAATTATATGCCCAAATATTTGCTTATAGACGTTGAAACCTACAAATCAACCACCTTTAGATAGATCCTGCCCCTAATTTGTTTTGAATTCAGTTCTAATTCAATCCTGTCCTTCTGTGTCATGGACCAAAACGATAGGCCTAATTCTTTCACAATATCTGCCGGTAATAAGTGCAATAAAATGCCCTAAAAATCAAGAACATTAAAATGATGGTGTTTACTACATGTTTCTAATACCATTTTACATATAAACTTCAACATAAATATTTAACTACTGTAGTAAGTGTTTACTTAATTATTTTATGTTATAAGTAACTTGAAAGTTCATCGCAGCAATTATAAAAGCATGCCTCCTATCACTATTTTTAGCTAGTTACATTCAATCTCATTCACTAAGCCCAAACTCTTTCAGGTCTTTCCTAATGTTATCCTCCAATCTGCGTCTAAATATTCTAGATTGTCTCTTTCCATTAGATTTCTGTCAATACTTTCAACGTTATAAGTATTTTTACATGATATATTTTAAACAAAATAAATTAAACTTTTTTTTTTCCAAAGCAGTCTTACAATATGGTGAGCTAGTCTAGTATATTATCGTTGAATCGATTCCAATGTTGAAATTTTTGCGGCTTTACGTCCTCTATTTAATAACGCGTATCGGCTTTCTATCGGAGAGGTATTAATAATGATGCAGTGCACAGAGTTTCAGTATGTGAGAGCCAGGGGCAGGCTTCCTATGGACTCGTTTTAATAGTGTGTGCGTGCGATTCCCCGCCATAAAGAGGTAGCTTTGGCCAACGCGCATGCGCATTGTACACGCCGCGTGATGGTCATATAACATCATAAATAAAAGCGCGTTTCGTAGACTATGTTTACTAAGCTAGCTTATCCACGTCATTAAAGGCTTCGCCTCTTCATGATACAGTGAAAGTGGGCAAGGTGGAGAGTAAAAAAAATGTCAAATTTTACAAACTTTGCTACTTATGTATGCATAATATGATATACCTCAAAAGTAAAACTGTCCATATCACGAATTGGGAAAGTGTTTGTCCTATTTTGTAAAATGGCTTTTTCTATTGACCATCTCACTAACTGGGATAAATTGCATTATTTCTTTCCCATTTCATGAAAAATAACTTATTGTACTATCTACTACAACCTTGACTGAAATTAATTTTAAAATAATATTATTTTAAACCAACTCAACCAAACTTATCCTATCCTTACAATTTAACACGATTAAGAATTAAATTAAATTAAAGAGGTTACGTGTATTTTTTGGTCCATTTCATGAACCAGGTAAAAATTTGTCAAGGTTATGAATTATGTAAGGATTGGATCTGTCCAGTCCACGAAATATTCATTTCATAAACTGGGAAGCACAAGCATTGCGCAATATTAATGAATGGACTACTTGTGGCCCATTACATGAATTGGTCAGTAGGAGAGTCCAGTTCACGGAATGGTCAGAAATGTTGTCAATTGATCAAATTCATGAATGTGGTGAAACACCTACGTTATTTGAAACAAATATTAAATGTGTGATGCCAGGCCTCCACCGTGGTTCGGATTCCAAGTTAAACTGTAGGTCCTTCATTTCATCTCATAATCACCCTACCATTACACATTAGCGTAAGTGCATATAACCCGAACGGGTAGTAAGACGCGGTGCTAATAATAATAATAATAATAATAATAATAATAATAATTTAATAATATTTAGCACCGCGTCTTACTACCCGTTCGGGTTATACGCTTTAAGTACTAATTACTCTAATGGATTAGGAATTGGGAAGGTTGTATTAGAGGAAGTGAACCCGCATTTGCGTGGAAGGAGAGTGGAAAACCATTTAGGAAAAACCACCCCCAGTTCACCCGACCGAGATTCGAACCTCGATCTCCCCGTCCTCAGCAGTCGAGCTCAACACGACAAGTGCATTAGCCAACTACACCACCGAGGCGGGTAATAATAATTAAATGTTTGATACGACAAAATAATACAAATATATCATGTAGTATATTATAGTTTGTGAAAAATGTTCAAAAACTAGTTATTGGCAATATGTTTTCCGCGGAGTAACATACATTGTTTTTACAACCATTTGAATCACTCTTAAGATTGCCCCATTTAAACAGAAAAATTTAAAATTGGGAAATTTTGAAATGGGGCTCAAGGAAATCGGTGCCCTATAATTTGAATCCAAATATTTATATGAGATAAAAAAAAAATTGGCATATAGGTAAAGAAAGAACGTCAGATAACCCAATCAATATTAAAATTTAAAAATTTTTCAGAGTGAATTGAAGAAAACGAGTTGGGATTTCAAAATTTCAAAAACTAATAGTAAATAACTACTTAACTGTGTGGTAAAAAGTACGAAATTTGGCTGGGAGGTAAACAGACCAATCCAAACAAAAATTAAGGGCTGTAAGTGGTACAATTTTAACAAATACTTTGGGAAACGGGGGTAGAGAATAGGAATTCCTTAACACAAAAAAAAACACCTTAGGGGTGGTATAAAATTTAGATTTTAAATAAGTTTCAAGTACAACTACAGATAGCCTAAGCATTCATTTTAAAATTCGAAATTTCTAAGCGGGATTTGTCAAAGTGGAATAAGTTTAAAGGAGCTTACAATTTAAAAAAAAATATAGAAAAAACTAATTTACCTTGTAGTATAAAATACTAAATCNAAACCTCATATCTATTTGGGCTCTGTGTGAAATCCTTGTAATCGCTGTAACCCTTGACTCTCAGGAGATGCGAGGTTTTCATTCGAGAACATCGTTATAGCATTTCAAACAGATCTAGAAAAAAAAAAAAAAAAAAAATCAAACGGATAAAATATGAGCGAGGGGGAAAGAAGGATAGGTAAAATAAACTTTTAATTGAGTAAGATAAACTTTCTAGGAATGTAGAGGAATAACTCTAGTAACAAAATAAATTTTAAATACTTACTATTTTGAAATAGAGCTGGTGAAACAGGTATTTTGAAATTTCGAAAGCTAAAATAATAAGCTACTTTTCGGTTTCACCCCAATCAACTAAGACACAGAAAATAGGAAAGGTGGGCTGCCTGGATATTCCTAGAACCAATATAAAAACCATTTATATAATGATTTAAAATATAAGTTCGACATGTAAGTAAATAGACATTCCCTGACAGATGAATGACGTCCGAACAAATTGAATTTAAAAATCTAAGTCCGGGAAAGAGAATCGCTTGAAATTGATACAGTTATTATAGAAAACTACTTTTCTTTGTCTTTTTATGGCTTTATAGTTTTATTCCATTTCCTTTATGCCCTTTAAAAAAAATCCCTTTACCCTTATTGCCTATTTTACACTTTTAATTATTTTTGACTTATAGCTTACCCTTTTTTTTAAAAATAGTTGATTTGATATAATTATTAACCTTTTTTGATCTTTCAAACCTTTAAACCCTAAAATATTTCTCCCGGTCAAAGCCGGATACTTCCTGGAAAAAGGAGTAATTGTTTTAAATTTATAAAATACGTAAAATGTGTCACAATGATAAAAGGGGTGAAAGGAATAAAAATGGTAAACAGGGCAAAACGTTCAATAGTGCAATAAGTTCAAAATGGGTTAAAAGGTTAAAAAGATAAATAGCTCAAAAAGGGTAAAATAGGTAAAAAGAGTAAAGGGAATAGCTTAAAATGATAATAAATTATACACATGTTGATTAATGATTATATTTATTCTTCGCCCTTTTTCCCCTTTGAGACGTTTTACCTTTTTTTTTACACTTTCTTCCCTTTTTAGCCTATTAATCTTTTTTACACTTTCTATCCTTTTTATTTTATTTGTTTTACTTTCACCCCTATTTGTCCTTTATATTAACTCTACCCTTAATTCTTCTCCCTTGCAAAGCCGGGTACTTCATGTTAGTATAATATAAATAACACAATGATACTATGGTATAGATGTGGTGGACATTCTATTTAAAAGAATCTCGAGAATTTTAAAACCAGAAGAAATATTCAACTTTTTGTTTAAGGATTTATCTGCAGCTATTCAAATCTATAAATAATACTAATCACCTTTTCAAAAGGGCTATTTAATTCTATAAATAATACTAATCAGCTTTTCAAAAGGGCTATTTAATTCTATAAATAATACTAATCAGCTTTTCAAAAGGTTATGTGTAAATTGAATCCTATTACAAAGTTTGTAATACTTTAAGCTAGATTCGTGTTGACCTAGACTGTCAATGACGGGGAGAGGGAGGTTAGAATCTCCCTAGAGTGAACTGGAGGTGGTTTTCCCCTCAATAGTTTTCCATTCTCCCTCCACGCAAAATCGAGTAAACTTCCTATACACTTAACCCTCCCAATTCCTAACTTATTAGCGTAATTTGTACTTAAGCGTATATCCCGGATGGGTAGTAAGACGTGGTGCTAAATAAAATAAAACCAGATTTAATACTTTAACTTCAAACAAACTAGAACAGAACCAAGTTTACAAGTAAAAGTCTAGGTTAGATATTAATAACTATTTTTAGCTCAAAATAGTAAAGAAAATCTTCACCGTCTACGAAACTAAATTTATAGAGATTGAGCTAGAGCTTGTTTGAGTAAATTATAGTAATTTGATAGACAGTAAGTGTAACTTAAATCATATCTCTACACGCACGTTCACTATTACCATGTACTTTACTGCATCCTAATGAAGTGCTTTACCATATCGATCCTATGAGCTTCTCAAAGAGGGATTCCCTTTGCTAGCTACGATTAGACTTCCATGTAAAGTCTCTTTCATGTTAAACTTTCTTTAAACCTTATGTTTTTTTAAAATATTTCAACTAGTATTTATGTAGATCTCTTACAAGTATTTGTGCTCACCATTGAATATAAGTCAATAGTTTGGAAGACTTTAGTAAATTATATGGATATTAAATATATACAAATATTTAACTAACCTAATATGTCAGTTTAAATTATTTTTAGGTAAAAGTAACGTTTTGATCATTATATATCCCGTGTAGTTTCTTAGGGATTTACAATATTGTTTTTTTTTCCTAAGGGATGCCAATTTTCGATATTTACGTGATTCACTTTTCTTAAAATGAGTTGTTTTCTATATAATATTCAGAAAAATTATATTAAATTTTCTTTAAATTCACCTTCAATAATAATAAATCAGTTAAGACTTCTGAGCAGTATGTCTTTATGTAGCTTGTCTAAGTTTCATGTCGCATAAACATCGATTAAGACGATCATAACCTAAACTATTGAGTGTTGTAATGTAAAATTGATTATTTTACTACCAAACCTCGAATATCTAGTTCACTTTTATAATTTGTTAAACTTCTACAAGATATCGCTGAAACAATTTTTTGTATATCGTAAATACCTTTCAAATTGGCTTTTATTAACATAGACTTTATTAAACTTATATAAGAAAAAAATATATACTACTTCGTTACTATGGGTTTTCCTCCACGGAATTATAGGACGAACCTGGATACTAATTATTATTATGAGATGAATAGGGTTTGATAAATATATTTACTTCGTAAACATTTAAAAACACGCAATTATGGATCTAAGGCATCGACTTTGTCCGATCTAATTTACCAATGATATGGTAAAAATGGGGAGGGGGAAGATCTGATTTTGAATCTGGGTTCACAATTTTACTTCCTTAAATGGCTCTCTGCTTCCTTCTACTCAAATGTAAACTTAAGGTAAATTAGGAAATTTAACCCAATAAGTGAAATTAATCTAGGATATTCCGGATAAGACGGCATCGATCCAAAACACTTTCAAAGAATATCAACATATTTATTAACGATATTGACTTTCTATACATCGAAATTGACATCACCTGTAAAAAGTGAAATCTACATAATACATATCTTGTCATTCAAATGTATAAAAGTATAGTTAGGGCCTTCGAGATTTGGACATTAGAAAATCCCCCTGTCGACTTGAAATGTTGATTATTTATATACTGGAAGATTGATTGTCTCTCATGATAAGACTATCAATATGGCACTATCAAACGTCTTGAAAATGCCAATAAATGTTCATCAACAAACGGGTTGGCTTACTACGCAAATAAAAACAAGAAAGGGTAAGCGATGAGGTGAAATTGTTGACCTAACAGAATGAGGTGCTGTTTTAACTCCAAAGTAGGGAATTTCTTCTGGCTGTTTGTCACACGGTCACTGCCAAATGTGCAACCAACTCAAACAGAATTTGGTGGTGTCGTTCTCTGAACATAGGTCGAATAACGTATGTACTGTACATGGTTATACCATTTTATTATTCATTTAAAAATGGAGGCTGTTCTTTTGGGGTCTCGTTTAGTAGCTAGTCCCAAGTGGTTTAAATTCAAAATTATAAGTAAACGATCGAGTACCCAGGTCGTAGTTATTAAATGTTGAAATATTTACTAATATAAATCCACACGGCTCACTTACATTAATGTTTACCCACTTCCAGATGAGCTAGAAACTTAAAATTTGGCAAACAAATAGCTTCTAGCCTGTAAGCAACAGGACAAATCCAAAACGTTAAAAAAATATATATATATGATGGATCAACTTTAAAGTCGGCGCGTACCTTTTTTTAGAGGTCTCTTGTGGCTAAACGGTAAGACCTATCAAAAACGGCTCTGGAATTACATTAGTTTACATCCACTTGCAAAGAAAACTCAAACTTTGAGCAAAGCGAGTACATATATACATATAAATAAGGGTCTTAAACCATGTGAACAGCAGTCATTCTCTATGAGTTTACGCCTATAGAATTCATTTGTTTATTTTCCAACTTGTTCACCAAGGGATCAACTTTAAATCCAAGGAGAAATTCTAGAAAATATTTCAACTTAGATTAAAAGAGAAATATTACGTTCCATTCCATTAAAAATCCTTAATTTAAAAACTTGGCGGGAGAGGCCTACCGTCAATATAATTACTAGTTTAATATATTTAAGTATCGCTGAATGAAATAAAGAGTATTAGAAAAATGTGTTTATACAAGGCAATTTCATAATACAAACTGAATTACAAAACTTTCAATTGAAATTAATTGAAAATTATTACTTTGTACTTTATTAAAACTTTTATATTTCAAGAAATGATATTTCCTATATCCCTCAGATAAATCTCCGACTCTGTTTGTGTAGAGTAGGGATTACACGACGCTCCACGCCCTGTCGCTCAGAGATACGACTCCCAGCGCTCCTGGTGACAACACAAGCAGTTACTGGACCAGAAACATACATGTTACTTAATACGATTCATGTTTAGCGCTGACAGGGAAACGAGGGAGTTTCGTGAAATGTATAGCACTGCCGACAGTGATTTATCATTCCTTGTCGATTAGGGGATCCTCTTGATGTTCAAATTATAGGACACTCGGGATGAACACGACCACGTTTGGGATAAATTAGCGGCTTGTAATTTCAGTTAACTGATGTAGGCCGAAAGAACCATATGGTTTGAAACCATTATTACCTTGGCATTAAGGTTTTGTTTTGTAAAATGTGGGTAAGAGACACAAAATCGTCCAAGAATATGGTGATAAAAGTAGAATCTAGAATAAACATACCGAAATTTGCCTGAATAGTATATAATATTCCTATAAGAACAAATATTATCATTAGAGTCTACTGGGACTTGAATCTCAACCTTCTAAACCAAACAAGTTTGATGTCCCCACCAATGCGTGTCCTTGAAACATAAATTTTATGGGATACGGTTGTTTTTATTCTAAAGTCTTACGGTTTCATTTAACTAAGTGTCAATGTTGATAATACAATTTAAAATATATGTATATTTGGTCAAAGTGTCATTATAAATTTGAATTAAGAACATTGAAGTTTACTATTCTTAAATATTTAAATAATTGTTGCAACATCATAGAAAAAGAGAAATCACAATTCAAAAATACTTAAATCAATCATAATAATTCATAAATAGACACTTAATAAGTACACATTAAATTTATAGAGATAATTTAGAAGTCGGAAACATAAATTAAGTTCTCAATTTAAAAAAAATCACTCGATTGTCCACACGGGTGAATTACATTCAAATCGGCTCTTTTTAAAATGTCCCCATGCTATAGGGCAGTATTTAACCTTGCTGAGAAAATGGTTATATATTCTATGTATATTGACTGATCAGTTGTTGTCTATGAACCCTTTTACATTGAACGATAAAACCTACATTTTCTGAGGTCACCCAGTATGCCACATATAACACACGATAATGTACTGCACGGTCCACTCCTTCACAACACCGGTCCAACTCCTGGTACAATAGACAAGACGCGTCACAAACTTGTTTCCTAACGGAGACTGAACTTCACCTACAATTATTGACTGAGTGCCAACATGAAATCCGATTACCTGAAATAATGTTTGAAATGACCTAGCCAAGCTATCCCTGCACCTTAGCTCAGTTGGTGGCATATCTGCCCACTGATATCAAGGTATTGGGTTTGATTCTTGGCATAGACGTAGAATGAATCATTAGTGAATTAGAGGTTTCAACTCTCAGATTGATGACTTAAAAGCTGGGGGATGGATTTTGTGTTGGTTTTAGACTTAAATGGTTTATAAGTAATGTCCTTTATAATAAGTCGGTTCAGAAAATTCACGTTAAACACTATAGATAGAAAAACTAAGCTTTGGTAATTCCCATGTATATTTGACATTATCGCAACTACTACTTATCTCGATTGTAACATTTCCTGTATATTTTTACTTTCGTAGGCTTGACATTTTGTTAGCTCCACCTCAAATTTTAAATTTAGAAAATGGCTGTTTATAGTTCCAGAGCACAACTAAATTACGTTCCATTCCATTAAAGTAAGGAAGAGACAACATAATATAGATGTGTGATAATTCTGGGATGGCTTTTAGATCATGGTCTGTGATTGAAACAAATTTGAAATTGTTTACAAAGATATGTGTTAAATCATAGTTAATTTGTGTTGAATTTTTAAATTAAAATGTGTTATGTAATACATTTTAAAACATGGATTTTTTTTATCATAAATTAGTTTAAGGTATTATACCGTATGATTAAGTAAATAATAAATATATTTATCTGTTTAGCATCGCATCTTACTACCCGTTTGGATTATAAGCATATGTAATAATTACGTTAATGGTTTTAGAGATGAAAGAGGATATATTTAAAGGGAGTGTACTCACATTTGCGTTAAAGTATAGTGGAAAACCAGTGTGTAAAAACCACCCTCAGTACACCCAGCTGAGATTATAAAATCAATATCCCCGTCATCGGCAGTCTAGTCTACCGAGAGAGTCGCGTGTTAGATGATGTGGCCACCGAAATGGGTAAATGCTTATTAAATAAATGTATAATTTATATTTTTGAATCTTGAATCAATCAAATTAAGTTTGGAACTCTATACTTTAAACTTTCTTACTACAAACAATACTATTTTGAAGACATTTACTGTCTTGAATTGTTAGCAGTGAATATCAATTTGATCCATCAGGATTAATATGTGAGACAATTAAATGTGATTCATCTAAAACTATTCTACTTTTATTTGTATTGTAAGTGCATGAAGGTTATATAGCATGTAGAAATAGTTCCAGAAATGTCTATTAATTATCTAAAAATACATCTTTGGTTTTCATGATTTATCATATACTACATTATATGGATAAGTAGTTATTTTACTGAAAACAATCCATCCCAATATTCAATTAAGGTAGTTTTTATTTTATTCTATTCTAGAAAAACTGTTTTTGGAATAACCTTTGACCTCTGTGAATCGATAGTCTATGTCCATGCATATTTTTTTCATGTTGTTTATGTTTAAGAGTTTTTATTGTACTTTCAAGTGCTAAGAATATTTACCCCAAAACACATATTATTGAGAACAACTTAGGTAAAACATATCAATATTTTCAAATAAACCACTAATAGCATTAATAACATATAATGAATGAATACAAATAATACTACTTAACTATCAATTACAATGTAAGTGTTTGTGAAAATTATATAATAGAGTACCCACATCGACATTTAGATGGTATAATAATGGCACAATAAACTAGGCAACAGGTCACACAAAGTTCGAGGATCGAATATCGGCTGGATGCGCAGTAGGTGGCTTAACTCCTCTTTTCCCGCAGCCACACTTCCTTAGAACAAAACTTATCACTCCCATTAACCATGGCTTTTAACGTAATCACTATTAATGAGTTAAATATGCCATCCGAAAACTTTAACCAAATGTATTTAAAAGCTACGTATATTTTCCTCGAAGTTTATATCTACATAATCATGTAGCTCAAGGAGGTGGCAAATGACAGGGTGCATTGGCGCTCTAGGTTCACAGCCAAAAGGAATGGACCTGTCATGAGACAGAAAACCTAATAATAAAAGGGGAATATATATTTGATTATTTTTAGCTATATATAGATGTGAATCTAATATATATCAGGATAATTGATAAGAACGTGCAATTATACAAAAATAAGGGCACTTTACTTGAGGAGAACCTATAAAATGTTATACTTTTGATAAAATATCTCTAACTTTTTTTTATTAAATTACACTCACTTTCACAAGAAAAATACATTCAGCACGAATGGAAGAAACTGCTCATGTTCCTTATGCTATATGGGAATTAAGTAACCATACGGTAAAGCGAACGACAGTCATATCACTAAACAAATCAAATAATTGTTCAAAATAAAATCACTTAATTAGAGTGTTATTTATTCAAAAGCTTTCTGAACTAGTGCATTGGCAGATTGACCTTCTTTAATATTAAGCTAAATGAAAAACTATATTTTAATTTATTTATTTTGTGCTCAATAAAATGCTTAAAGAAAGTTACAAATTTTAGTCCTAAATAATACTGTTTTTTATATTAAGTTCTGGTATGAAAAAATAATAATGTGTTTTAACTTTAGTTATGTTAATTTGGTTAAAAGGGTATTCTAATATATAATTATCATTTGTTATTTGTGAAATGAACTATTATAAAATTAATCTTATTGTCTTTATAGATTTTTTCTACCACCGATTAAATTAAAACAAGTTACCGAATTTTTCAGTTAAGTCACGTTGAACATATTTCTTGAGGAAGCAATCTTATATAGGGGAAGAAATGTATTGATACTGATTTCTCAGTATTTTAAAGCGCTACCTTTACTTCTACCCTGTTCTCCAGCTAATTCTCTTGTAACATCATTCTTTGTTACCGTCTCCCTTTTATGTAGTTCTCTCTTATTGTCAATCTCTCATTTTCACAATTTGTTTCTTCCTTTCTCATCAATCTTATTTCCTGATTCTTTTCTATAATTTTTTTTCCCTTCATCACGGTTCTCCTTTTCATCCCTTTTCCTTTTTTTCACCCCTCTTACTAGAGTGATCGGAAATACATTGCGAAAGGCCTCCGTGTTATAAATTGAGTCAATTTTCACGGTAAGTGTACCATGCAAATTTGGAGCGACAGCCAACAGAGAACGAAGCGCCCATTTCTCGTGAAACATCACCTCTGGAGTGTCTTTATGCAGACAGTATCACACCGGAAGAGAGCTGGAGAGCTAGGTGATATAGGAGGGGGCGTCGGGAGATTGGGAAGAGGAAGGAGTGGAAAACCGGGTTCCGGGAGCTACTAACAGGCCCGGGGTCAATTAATAGTGATTAGCCGCCGGTTTTATAACTGTTATTGCCATTGAACGCTCTCTAAACGGTCGAGGTGCCATGTAGGTGTATTTAGGGTATTTCTGTTGGGCTTATGTAAATTGGAAGTCTCTTTCAAATATCATATCTATAAATATTATTATAGAATTTTCACCCCCGACTCAAATGTGACACATCTCAAAATATGAGATGTTTCATTTTACTATCATACGGATACAAAAATAAGCTTATTGCATCTAATAGAGTGACACCAATTAGATTCTAATATTAGTCGCTACAAATCGATACTGTCACTTTTGATCCTGCCTAAATATATTCTAGTAAAAACATAAAGATTACCACACCTTAGTTTGATACTCTCTTTGACAAAGGTGTAAGCATAAAAGTTTATTATTTCATCTTGCGTCAGTTTTTGTGATATAATGAATGTTTCTTTCAAGTCACAACTTGAATTGTGACGTTTTTAATGATAAAGGTAAGTTATATAAACTATTTAGAAATTTGCAATATTTTGATTTGTGACAGTTTCATGAAATAAATAAGCATCTATTTGTATATTTATTGTTATGACAGTTTTGGTAAAGAAACGAATGTCTATTTTCATTAAAGTAAGAGTTGTGACTGTTAGGATAAATGTTCGACTACTTAATTTCATTAATGTTTAGAGTTAAGGCAGATTTGATAAATAGTTAATTGCCAAAATTTATTAAAAATTGGGGTGATTAAATATTTTACAACTAGATTGTAAATGCATATTTACAAATTATTTAAAATGGCCTTTAGTGGTAGAAAATCGATGCTAGGTCTATCTTAGAATATCGAAAACAAAAAATTCCTGTATAAAAATTGATGTTTATCTCCAAATTTGGTAAATGACTTTGCATTTTTTCTATTAAAGAAACAATTTTGGAAAAAGTAATCTCTAGATTCTTTTTAACATATAAGGCTCCAAACACATTGCCCCACAATGAAAACCATGGAGCGGGTGACAATTGCACTTCTGGTCCTATTTTATAAATATGTGTATATTTATTAAATCATGATTCATAACTTGAAATCTCTTAACCAACACTTCTACAAAAATAAATTTATTCTTTATCAGGAAGTGTGGTTTCTTAATAATTTGTTTCATCACTTAATTCTGAGAATCCCACTAAGCTCACAATTCACAGATCCTGTGCAATAAACTACAATATTGCTCCTACACACAGCGGCTGGAGAGATATCTACGACTTTGATACAGATTCATAGTTTCAATAGAAGAATAGGAGACATAAGAGAGCTCTCTAGAAAAAGAGTTAACAAAACGTCATCTTAGTCCAGCCAATATGCAGAGGACATATCTTTCGCAGAGGAATCTGCAAAAGGATATCTATCCATTGAATCAGGAAAATAAGTGAAACGGAAATACATGGAAATAAATGAGCGAGTTCAAATGAAGTATAAGTGAAAAGAAAGCTAACAGGAATAAATAGAAATACTAAACCCAAGGAGTGGGACGTCAGGAAATCAACATTAAACAAAAATTTGAGGATAAGCCATACATTTGGTTTAAATATCAAGGAGAAATACGAAGAAAGATATTCCTCCCACCTTGCGGTGATAAATGAAAAACAAATTGAGATGTGGATATTTTATTGAAACTCGATGGCAGGAAATTTTTGACAGCTATTGTACGTTGGGTGTTTTGCGAAAATAACGCCTTTACATCTCACGCTCTATGATAGCTATTGAACCTAAATATCGACATACATCTACTGAAAATCATAGTGGATTGAACAACGCCTTCTACTTTCAAATAATATTTGTACGTGTTCAGATCTGCTAGCAGTATTTTAAAGCAACACTAGATATAATTGACAGCCTTAATAGTTATGTTATAAGTTAAAGGAGCCGAAGAGGTTTTCTTAAATATGAATTACTGAGAAACCCGCCTCGTTAGCGTAGTTGGCTAACGCGCTTGTCGTGTTGAGCCCTACTGCTGAGGACGGGGAGATTGAGGTTCGAGTCTCGGTCGGGTGAACTGGGGGTGGTTTTCCTAAATTGTTTTCCACTCTCCCGCCACGCAAATGCTGGTCCACTTCCTTTAATTCAACCTTCCCAATTCTTTATCCATTAGATTAATTAGTACTTAAAGCGTATAGCCCGAACGGTTAGTAAGACGCGGTGCTAAATATTATATTATATTATAATAACTGGGAAAACCAAAATCACCAAACCATCGGCAAAAAAGGTGAAATATTTATTAAGAAACCATATCGAGTATATTGAAAGAATTGAATCAATCCCAACTATTGATGGAGGACAGACACAGTCAAACCTATGGAAATATTATAAAGAAGACTATTAGTGTGGAAAAGAATTTAAATATTGTCATTTACAAAACATATTCAATGACGGATATAATATTGGATTTTTATACTGACAAATATAACCAGTTCAAACCATGTACAGCATTTTAGAAGTAAAAGGTGAAGAAAAAGATAAATTAAAATAAAAGCAGATAAGAATGAAGAAAATGCACGTGAAATAAAACTATTAAGTCAATAAAAAAATGAATATTAAAATTAGGCAAGTCAACATTTTATAATAGCTGTTTACGATTTGGAGTAAGTTTTGTTTAAACCCCGTGATATTGTTATACTATTTTACTATAAATCCAGGTCTAATCATTATAATTTAAATATTTCCGAACTTAAAAATTGAATAACTTTTGATTATCTATGACCCGCCTCGGTGGGGTAGTTGGCTAACGCTTCTTGTCGTGTTGAGCTCGACTGCTGAGGACGGGGAGATCGAGGTTCGAATCTCGGTCGGGTGAACTGGGGGTGGTTTTTCCATAATGGTTTTCCACTCTCCCTCCACGCAAATGTGGGTTCACTTCCTCTAATTTAACCTTTCCAATTCCTAATCCATTGGCGTAATTAGTACTTAAAGCGTATAACCCGAACGGTTAGTAAGAAGTGGTGTTAAATATTATTATATTATTATATATGACACTAGGGAAAAGGAAACCGTGAAATCGAGAAAATGGCAAGATGCTTTCATAATTTTATGGAAAAAAAATTCCAATTCGCATCTTTTCTCTGCAACTATTTGGAATACGATATAACCTATCATTTTAAAGTTGTAGAACTTTTAAAGTTAAAACACGTTTATTTGAAATACATGTTTATAAAACCAATCATTTCTGAGCTATAAGCCAATGTATGTATGCTTTTTAATGCATGTCTTTGAAAATTAATTTGATTCTTAGATTCTCTGGTGGCCAAAGATATTTTTCTTTTCTCAATTTTTCTGTAACAGTGTCCCTAGGTCCTAATGCCATAGAGTAAGTAAGTAACAGTGGATATTATTTCATTAAGGATTATTAGTTTAATGTTTTTACAACTATGTATAGATCTATGATTTCGTTTCACAGACTTTATGAGTTTTTATTAAATATCTCTTTTTAGATAAAAGTGGGAGAAAGTCTGTTCGTTGCACAGTACCATTTATTTGGCTTCAGTGGGTCATAAAAAGTCCACATTTATCAAAATCTTGAGTCCGATTTTTTGACGATCACAATACTTTATCTCCGAGTTGTCAAGATAAAATAAAAACATTTTTGGGAAAATGGTTCATAATATATTAATTTGATTCTAAAATTGCATAGTTCTTTTAAATATACATTTTTATTACCCATAATTTTCTTAATTAAACAATCTAACCTACAGATATTTGTGAAATCCTAAATTCAAACAATATTTCCTTAAGAACGAGGTTTATTTCTACATTTACATAAATCTTCTTTTGGTTTATGGAGTAAGATTATAATGTAACTATAATTCTTTAAAATCAGGATTGATGCACTTTAAATGCTTTGAAATTCTTGTACTTCTCCAAATTTGTCGACTATTGTATCCATTGTATTAGAACATTTTAATGTAAAACTATACAAAACCACTTGATTTTTCACTTCATCATCTCAAGAGAAAGTATTTTAATAGTGTATATTTTCGACCTTGAGTTTATAGTGAATATTTAAGTTTTATGTACCTAAAACGCAATAAAGGGAGTTAATAATTTTGTTCATCCCGATGCCTGTCTCTCTGGCTGTCCCTGGTCAAAAATTTTTCGCGCTTTAATGGATATTGTTCAAACATGATTTTTATATATTATAAGATTATGCCTCAGAACATTTTTACTTTATCATATCAAGAGAAATTACTGAGTTCGTGAAAAAATTTTTCTAGAGTTTATGACAAATATTTATATTTTATGTGGGCTGGAACCCAAAAAAGTGGATTTTAGATCGTTATGTCCATCCCCATTTATGTTTGTATGTTTGTCCCTGGTCATGGATCCGAAATGATTTAGTGGAATTTTTCAAACTCGATATTTAAATTTTTGTTTTGTTTTACCCTAGTCCTTCAATTAAAGATAGTTTACTGATGAGTATATTTCTTAGTTACACATTTTTTGAAAATGGCTATTGTGATATTGTTTAAAGTGCATAGCTATGGGTTGTTAGAGATGGAAAATAGAGATATCTAATTGGTTTTGGGGCAAACATTCGTTCACTGATGACTTATTTTTCAAAAACTTGAAATATTCTACAAATGGATATAAAAATGCGGTTTAAATGAGTATATTGGAAGTGTTTGATATAAAAAATAGCACTGTTTAATTTATTTGGGGGTAAAAACTCATTTATGCCTATTAATTTTTTACTGATTATTTATTTTTCAAAATTTTGGAATATTTTTCAAATTAGTTTAACTTGGTTTCAAATGGGTATCTAGTGAATGTTTGAGTATTATATAACAATTAACACTTTATATTTGATTTTGGTAAAAGTTATTTAATGGTAGCTTACTAAAACAAATTTTTGAAAACAAAATATTTGAAAGCTTTAATACACATATGAGAAAGCTTGTGCGATTGTGTCATACTATTTATTTATGGATTAAATTGGAATATTAAATTGTATGTTATGCTCTTTGGTGGACAGAGATATTTATCTTCTCTCAATGTTTCTGTAACAAGGTATACTATTTCATTTATTTTCTTTGTTAGAGAGTATTGACCAAAATGTATATTAATAAAATTCACAACCCGCTTCAATGGTTGCGTAGTCTAACGTGGCAATATATTTTTAGATTAGATTGCCGAAGACGTGGAGATCGGGTTTTGATCCCAGCTGGGTGCACTGAGGGAGATTTTTTTTCAAAATGTTTTTCTACTCTCCCTCCCTTAAAATGTTGGTGCATTAGTACATAGACCTGTAAACTAAACAGGTAATAAAACGCAGTGCTTAAAATGATCAGTTTCACAAATCTTACGAGTTTTTAATAAATACCTCCTATTGAAAGATTAAAAGAGAAAGTGCACCGCACCAATTACTTAAACTTTTGTTAAAACTGTGCAATTTTAATTAATGTTTTTAATGAATACCTCGTGGTTCCTGCCTAGTTATGCGATTCCTGGTTCAAGATGTGATAACTAATTAAATTACGCGTAGTTGGTGTGGGGATACGGGATCTTGAGTTCATCGGCAACAAGAAAACTAGAATATTACGTCCCACCCTCCCAATGCCACATAGTTTTACCAACATAACAATCAATTGTGAGTGAGTTTTACTGTCACACAGTAGTATTTCCATGAGAGTTGTAGGGTAAATATACTTCTAGAAGTTAGTGGATAAATATGTAGGACTGTCATCATAATTCATTTCAAATATTCCTAAATACGGGCCTGAGTCTACAGATATTAAAAATAAGGAATTAACTCTTACAGAGTAGAGGCAGTGAAGTCTTCCTGTGTATTTTATATAAAATAATACATAGAACTTATCTAATCAACTGCTGTATACATCTGTGTAGGAACCGTGCCCCATCCTTTCCTTTTTCTACAAATACTTGACATGTTATGCGTCCCATTGGTGCTAGAAATATTATACTTCAAAATATATTTAATGATTTGTCACATTCGTATTAGTAACAGTTTAACTGATTCAGTTTGATATTGTTTTTAATTTTCGGAAAAATTTATAAATAGATTTAATATTTCCATAAATTTTTAAATTCAATATAATTTATCTTTAAATGTATTTAAAATAAATCACACATTTTAGCAAAGTTTATAAGTGAGATAGTTCATATGTATTTCCAAATTTTAAAATAGATTTAATATTTTCCAGAATTAAAAAATAATATGCATAACAATTATGTTAAAAAAATATCTTTACTAAAGGTTAAAATAAAAATCAACACTTTATTTACAAATAATTAATAGTAGAACATTTTGTATGTGTAGATCGGATCTTTTACAACCATAAATGTTTATATTACAAAAATTCACATTTGATTTGGCGACAAAGATTTCAAACTAATAAAGTGATTAAACTCACAAGAAAGTAGAATAATTATGCTCACAAATACCTGAGTAAAAAGATTATGCTCACAAATATATGAGTAAAAAGATTATGCTCACAAATACATGAGTAAAGTACATAAAATCACACATGAACAAAGTAATTCAGTTTACAAATTAGTATAATAATTATTTACGAACACATGAATTAAGATCACATTGTGTATAGTGAGATAATTTCACAAATTGGTAAAATTAATACAGTCACGGATTAATAAAGAAGATAAGATCACAAGTGCTCAAGAAGATAAAGTTCACACATTATTAAAAAAAATTATAATTACAAATGAGTACATAAATAAAGTCAACAAATTATAAAAGTTTAGTTCACAGAATAGTAAAATTACAAAATTTATAAATCAAAATTTTGGCATTAAAAATGTGTAATAATTTCACAGGAAAATTTCATAAGTGAGCTTAAATAGTTATTTATACATGGCTACTCATTTTGATAGTATTTAAATTTTTTTGAATAATTTCATATAACTATTTAAAACAAATATAGTAAGTTGTATTAAATCTGGTTAAAGAAAAATACGCTATATTTTTTTTGTTTTATACTTATTAAATTTAGTACTCAAACATTAATTTAAAAAATGTTTTGAATTTTCTGCCGAATTTGTAATTTAGTTGCGAAATTTATGAATCTAAGAAACGAATGAACCACCTGACGAAACGAATATATAATTTTTGATGCCGAGGAGGTTCTTGCCTCTCTTCTAACCAATCAAAAAATGGCCCCACTTCAAAACAACCTGTGTCCACCCACCACTCCATGAATTCTTCTTTAGAAATACTCTCATCAAAATTTTTGTAATCATCAGTTTCAAATCTGGTAAACAAACATTTCTCCCGATCAACTATAAATTTACTGTCTCTCTCTTTTTCCAAAGTTTTCATGAATTTTAATTCCGAGTGCCTCACTATTGCACAAATTTCTTCTAAATCATTTCTATAAAGTGGGTAGCTTTTATACGTTGAGAATTTTCGGGGTGGTAACATGTAATTTGTAAATACTACCAATGGAGCATTCATCTTTCTCTCGTTCTTTTCCATCCACTAGTCAATGTACTCGTATCTGGGTATTGGTTCTTCGTAGTCACACTTCACAATTTTTCTTTTTGGGATTATCTTTTTCCTGGGATGTTTAGGGAGGGATTTTGTATTTTTGTTTAATTTAGACCTAATTCCAAAAATAAACGGCACCATAGCTAATGAAATTTTGCCCACCCCCTTTTCAAAATATTGTTCATATGCATTAATTTTGTTCAAATCACCTTTCATTTGAATTTTTTGTAAATTTTGATGATAAAAATGTGTTCTAATTGGGCCTGATAAGGCTTGTGCCACCATCGTCCCGCTTTGTTTCAAGTCCGACATGGACACTTCCTGCCCTGTACAAGAAACATTACATTTTAGAAACAATTACATTTGTTTGGTACTACTTTAATAGACACGGATAGAAACTATATACCTTTGTTTTAACTCTACAATGATTCTCCATGTGTTCCTTTAGGTATGTTCGGAAAAACTGTTGTTATTATTTAAACCGATCAGTTAAATCAGGGACAGCTTTTTTGTAATATAATCCCTGTCCAGGACACCTTTTAATGTTTCATATTCATACTCGAGCCATATTACTAAAACTGCATTAATAAATATTTAAATAATTGCTTCAATATAGGAAACAGAATAATGCCTTCATTACATTGTTTTAGTTTCCTTGTATAACTATTATTTAATTTAAAGACATTGTTAGATTGGCCCCGTGGTCTAATCAGATATACTGGCTAAAGATCCAAAAGTCCTGGGATCAATCTTTGGTAGTTCTATAATTTTTCTGTGAAGCAGTGTGTCTGGAATGGTTAAACTCATCCTCTTGAGAACCGATGGTGAGCTACTTTAATAAACAAGTTTCATCTCTTGTCCAGAAAACTGAGATTAATGGCTTCACTGTACTGACCTCCTGACACCCCCTGTCCGCGAATGTTAGCACTATCACTACTAATGGTGGTGGCCGCTCGGTCGGTTTAACTCACCTACGGGTTCGCACCATAGTTTTTTTTAAAGTTATTTTGTTATTTACTGACTCTTGACTGTGTGGAATTAACAGTGACGTGCCGTGGAATGTTGACATGGTTAGCAGAGCTTGTTAAAAGTGTAGAATGTGATATGTCCTCACCCTCTCAATCCCAATTCAACCAATCTCACATGGGAATGTATGTTCGGCGATACCCAAACAATGAGTGTTATACTAAGTTATGAGAACAATTGACAGGCACAGTTTAGGCTAGCTCTGCTTACTCTTGCAACATACCACGCCACGCCACTGGGTACTAGGAAATCGAAAGTCCATTGCCATACTTATACGTCACCTGTCTCTAAATAGAGCTAGTACACAATGTGTCCAATTTGTGCGATTATGGGGAACCATTTATTTCTCATAATTACGGCAGTTTAAATTATTTTTATATATTTAAATTAGAAATAAACAAGATGAGGTGACATAAAAAAATACTTAACTCATCGTTTTAAATCTTACGTTAATATTTAACTATCACTATATGACAACAAAATTTAAAATGTATGTCTTATTGTAATAGTTAAATCTAAATTACTGCAGAGAAGTTATGTTATTCCAAAAATGTATATACCTAGATCATGAAATGTTTTAATTGTTTATCTAAACAAGTTGTGTGGTAATAAACAATGCGTTCTGCTGTGTGTGGATATTATAGGCATTACTGTACCATTAATCATAACATCCTGCTTTAAATTCATCAAGAATAAGCGAATCAAAATTGAAAATATAAATTACCTGTGATTAAAACAAAAAATAGATTATTTATGTCATTAGTTAATAAATTATATTTTAAATATCATTCTCGTATTAATTTAATTTATATCATCCAACCAGAAATGGCCTATTTTTTTATCTTGTCTTATTCATAATATTTATTTCTGGTTTCACTAGGATTTATGTATGTATTTACGAAAAAAGCTTGTCAGGATGTAGGCCTATACATGACTTTGGATGTACTTATTACAATTTGTTTATCTTTATTGTATATTTGATGATTTTTATGTTTAGGACATATTAAACCCTTTTTATGACATGAAATGAAGCTTAAAGTATTTTTATTTAATCTATTTATTTATTTTAAGTGTATAGTGTGTACTTTCTGAATCAACTGATTATAGCAGCACACGACTTATAAACTAATATAAATCTAGAATGGATAAAAGTTAATAATTTTCTACTAGGGCAATTGTAATAGGGGAGGGGGAGTAGGTTGTAGTAATACATAAATATATATATATATATATGTTTGATACGTGTGTTTATGCAGGTATCATGTTTTTGAATACCAACTTCATCACATATGAGTATTTTGTCTTAGAATGTATACAAAACGAAGGTGATAGTGTCCATTCAACAATCGAAGAACAGATTACAAGGTCGTCCAAATCAGGTCATAGTTATGTCCCTTCCCAGTAGGTACAGTACAACTAATACGTACGGCAAAGAAGAGTTATGAACTTTATCACATAAATGAAATATTGCATTCGGACTTCTATATAACTAAGACGTTGACAGAACATTTACAATTCACCTTTAATACGATATAAATTCATTCAGTCAGATTATTGAAAATAGAAAGGAATTGTGTGAGTAATTTTTTCAAGACTTCTCAATCTGACAAAGAATGTTTAGAAGTAAACCTGACCAGAAAAGGTACGGGTAGATTAAAAAATTTAAAAAATCCGTGTCATATATAGCAAATACATGCAGACTTTTCTAGTAGTTTATGATAATATTGTAGTAATATTTTTATACATTGCTTTCTGTTATAATACGCTAATGAATGTGTTCATAGCTACGTTTATCAAAACAAATTAACAAAGTATAGATTCATTTTATTCTAAGAAATAAACTCAATATTGATAACCATTTTGAATGTTTACATAATTTAATGAAAAAATAAAATGTGAAAATTAAATAATTATGCTATTATAGCATTGATTCAAAAAAGTCACATCTCAAACTAGGGGTGATTTAAGGGTGGCAATTAAAAACCATGTAACAGTTTCAATTACAATTATTAATATGTTATCAACATTTATATTAAGTTCATTAAAAGTAATCAAATTACTATGTCATGTAGATCCTACACACATCCTTTGTCCTTTCCATTTTAGTCCAACCTCTGATCCATACAGGTTCGTCTAGTTACCATATTCGTAAGCCAATCAATTTTAAGGTGGGGTCCGTGAATATTTGTAAACGGCTGTGATTTGCCTCAAATGTTAGTTTAAAATTATTGTTTATAGTTTGTTTAGTTTACTATACATATATATTATGTTTACCCTAAAAGTTAAAAGGTTTATTTTAATTGAAACTACTATACCCCTATCTTACTGGTATTATAGTTTTTCTGCACACAAATGTGGGTACACTTCTTTTAAATTCAGATTTCCTCGCTCTTAACGCATCAGTGTAATTTGTAGCATACATATGCGTACAGCCCAAATTGGTATAAGGAAGTGGTGTTAAACAAAAAACATGTTTAATCATTTTAAAAATTCATATAGTATATACAGTGGAACCTGGATAATTCAAACTTTAAGGGACCAGGATAAAAATAGAGTTATCCAAAAATTCTAATTAAATAATAATGATTTATAGGACTGTGGATTGGGCAGTGACATCATGATACACACACACAAACACAAAAACACTACTGTACAGTCTGTACAAAACTAAACTAAAACTAAACAACAAAATTAGCTCACGCGTCACAAGAATACCGCTACTACTGAATCACTAAGAACAGCTCACGTAACCGCTCAACAGTTTTGACACTCGCCTCGGTGGCGTAGTTGGCTAACGCGCTAGTCGTGTTGAGCTATACTGCTGAGGACGGGAAGAGAGAGGTTCGAATCTCCGTCGGGTCAACTGGGGGTGGTTTTTCCTAAATGGTTTTCCACTCTCCCTCCATGCAAATGCAGGTTCACTTCCTCTAATTAAACCTTCCCAATTCCTAATCCATTAGCGTAATTAGTACTTAAAGTGTATACTACGAACGGGTAGTAAGACGCGGTGCTAAATAAAAAAAACAGTTTTGACCTTGACTAACGGAGTACAGAAATGTACGTGTAAACAAAGACTTAATGGTGAATGGGGGAGGCCCGTGAAGAAGCGTACTGACCGCATTCCAACTTCGCCTCCCCTGTTCCCGAAAATTGAACAACATGACGCCGCAACAAGAAGGAAATCCATACCGCACAGTATATTACAACTTACGAAAAGTTCGAATAAACCAAAACAAAATTCGGATTATTCACCAATTTTTTAACATTGTTTTAATACAAAATTCACGAGACCAGGCGAAAAATTCGAAATAAGGATAATTTCGAATTACGTAATTTCGAATTAGTCATGTTCCAATGTATTAGTGGTATCGTTGGTAGCCATTATAGTACCTAAGATTATTATATAAGAAATTAATAATATAATTGTTACAATAACTATAGCTCTTATTTTACAGTTTAATATATTGTAGTTATTTTATGACATTACTTAATAGTTTCTAATAAAAGTACTACAGTTTGTAAACTCCATACCTAAGATCAACATTTACTTAAAATGATAACGTTTTAAAAAAAAAATGTAAGCAAAAGTTTCAAATGTATTTGTTTTAGAACAAATAGTTTCTTGGTCTTCAGTATTTTTATGAGGTTTATCTTCAAACATAATTTATATCGCTGTTGGCCATAATTCGGTTTCTTAAAGCTGAGCCTATAACTTTGGCTTTAATTTTAATGTTAACCGTTTTATTTTTCGGAAATTTTAAAATGGGTGTTTTAAAATAATTTATATTGTTGAAAGTCTTTCAAAATGAACCCCTTAACATTTTTATTGAAGTTTTACAGAAAAGCCCTAGAATGTTTATAAAACGTGTGAAATATTTTTATGTAGCAATGTAAATTTTGTAGAAGGTTTCAAACAATATATTTTAGTAGATCTATGATGTGTTATTTCCAAAAAGTAACAGTATATCTCCCATAAAGAAGTACAATCCTCAAAATAACTAAACATCTTTGATGCAGCCCTATCACAAGTACAAAAAAAAACCCTTTTAATCTAAAACATGTTTGATTTGACCTTTAATATTTTAGGAATTCTGGAAAAACTTTTGGTAGCTTGTTTATGTCACTGATTGAGTTTTTACATATTATTGATCTGTAATGGAATTAAAATATTGATTAGTATCAGAGCTATAGAACTAATCATATTGATTTTAACAGTTGGCTTACTCCTGATGTTATAATGATCAATTTTATTTTTGTAACATTGGAATTCAGCCAAGTTTGGTTAGAATTTGTTAAAAAAATTCGAAATTTAAATGGATATATTTATATTTTTCTCATGTCTTGACTTGAGAAAATCAGGTGGAAAAACAAAGTGACAAATGAAGAAGTCCAAAGAAGAATGGGTGTATGGGAGAACCATTTTGGATGTAATTCTTCGGTACAAAGCAAACTGAGTCAGGCACATCCTTAGGAGAAACTGTCTTCTGCACGATGTCATAGAATACAATGTTGATAAAATAAGGAGCTTAGAAAGGAGTAGGATTCAATTATAAGATGAATTAGAGGAGAGAAGAAAACTATGGGAGCTGAAGGAGGTGTTAGACGACAGGGTGCTTTGGTGGTCTAAGTTTATTGACAAGAGGAACTACCCGGTCGTGAGACAGACCACCTAATAATAATGATAATAATAATAATTCATATGTTACATATTATGTGGGCCTACTATATATGATTTTAAAAGATCAACCAAATGCCAACCCCTTTATAAATTAATATATATTCTTTACTTTTAATCATTAAATTTTTAAGATAATTACCAACACATTTCTTAGCTACACTATTTAATATAACTAATATAATATAATTTAATTTTTGGTAGAATATCATAAGTAAATAGTAATACACTAAATTTGGGATTCTTATGGATTTTTAATTATGGCATTCAGGAATAAGGAAAGCTATTAATGCGATACGTCCTAAACATCTGTAATGAGCGAGACCATGCTCGAGCCAGCCCTGAACAGCCACCAGTCTTGGGCCATCCCTCATAGCAAGGGGGTGGGGGACATTCCAACGGGCCGAGTGTAGGGCTAAACCAGACAGGTGTGACAAGAGACAGTCGAGCAACGGGGCTGAGAGTGTCAACACTAGAGTGCGTGTTTTCACATTGTAATGGACGTGTGCGACGGACTCAAGACTTGTGTATACAACAGACTTATTAATAAGTAATCATTCTTAATAATGTTGTAGTTTAGAAATAATAAACTTAACACATCTAATATTGAACAAATATAAACACTCTATGTGTCAGTGACTTTTCCAGTTTTTGTCCAGAATAAATTTTTTAAATGTATTTACGATTGTATGGACAATAAAGGATACCGAAATGAATTAAAACTTAACTCGCGATTTATTTAAATCTCTCTCCTACAATACTATTAACTCCCAATTGATTTAGATCCACATGAAATATTTATACACAGTATTAAGAAACATAAAATTCCAGAAAACGTATTTGAAGAGAAGCACAAAGAGAGAGAGAGAGAAGCGAAGTTGTCCACAAAAACACGGGGTGAACCAAAATAAGAGAAGGGATGATGTTTTGTTGATTCTCGGACAAACTTTGGAGGGGCAGGGAGGGAAGAACAAAAACAATTGCAACCATCCAACCTGTTTTCCCCTCGAAAAATCCCCCTCTCTCCTCACCCAAACCTTCCTCTTCCGTTGTAATGTTGTTGCTGGCAGTGTGATATCGCAAGGCGATAGCGTATTGTTTTCCAAAGAGGAGGCCTTCCAAACCCCTTTCCCGTCTGTCCGTCTTCCCCCTGTGTGACAAGAGGAGGTCGGGGATGTGTAAAGGGTTTGATATGGAGAAAGGGAGGGTTTAAAAAAATTCTTCTTTTCATTGCAGAACAATACCTCGCCGCCATCTTAAAGAGGATTAGTTTACGTTATCAGCGCCACGGCCTCCTTTGTCTCTCTTGTATCGCCTCCTGTCAAGCCTGCATCAAGCTGTATACCGCGTTCAACAAGTGCTGGTTGCTAAATGTAGTTCAACAATCGCTCACATGAAGCGTTGAATAAATTTGGTTTTAAATACGATTCCCTTGAAATACGTGCTGGTATTGTGAAGCAAAAAGATTATACACAAGCTGTGAACAGTACAAATATATACAAAAATACAACAGCTACATTCAGATTTTAATAGAAAGAGGCTTCTCCGATAGTTACAAAATCTACTAGATCTACTTTCATATGTTCATATGTCAAGTTATATGATCTTCAGCTATTACTTTTCATTAATATTTAAATAGTATGTTTGTAAATTTGAAAATGCTCATTTCAAGTAAAATATAAGATACGCTTTATTTCCGGTGTGCGTATACTAGTAATTATTTAATCTTATGGAATTACAGGACCATCAAAAACAAATTTTTATTTGATACGATGGCTGAGCGTCCCAAGGTTTTAGATTAACATAGGACTTGGTTGCCGTCAAAGGGAAATTTGGGGTTTGATTACTCACTTGGATCATTGGTAATAGTTTTATATGTGTTTGATCCTTCTATATTTTCTTTTATTCTCTTCATGTGTATGTAAATGAGCTTCCTATAAGATACTATACTCATTTCTACTCCCGAAGCTGGATAATTAATAGCACTTTTATTTCACTTATTTTTTAAAACACATATGCCCTATTCCATTAGTAATCTACCACTATGATAAAAAGATCACACCCTGATTCATACGGGTTAGTTACTGACTATCTGTAATCAATCTCCTACTGACGATGGTGTTAATATCGTGCCTCTTTGTGACATACCTGCGTCCATTTTACTCCCGCCAGAGGGAATGTAGCCTTTCTACAAGGTCAGATAAACAAACGGTATTACTTTAGGGTAAATATATCCTACTCTCCATAACACACTCTATTCTGTATTAATTCTAACATAAGCTTGGTTGGGTTAAAGAAGCTGTAACTAGTAAATAGATACAAGTAACCTAACAAAAATTGTTAATAAAACAGTGTCCTGGCCTAGACAATCCCAGTTTGTCTACAAATGTTAATAATCCAAACTCTAATTACAACCCAAATTGTCTTGAAGCTGTCATTTGAAGCAGATCAGTGGTAACAAATATTGCCTTAAAGATTTCACTCACAATAATAGTAATTTTAAAAAGAAAACAAAGTTCATTCTCTTACTGTAATAAATCTATATTATTTACATTATCATCAGCATAAAAATCGTCACATTTTAATATATGATAGTGAAATTCTTCTTTTGGAAAATAGTTTTACGATACATCAATTTCATAGTATTTTATTAAAATTAAATTACTGAGTGTCGGTTTCAAATGATTATTATTTCCCAACTGTCCTTGCTGGTTACACCAATAGTTAGCAGCTGTTTATGTTAAGTTCACTTTTTAAATGAGTAGAGAAGTCGATGACAGGATCCTATTTTGTCTTATAAAAATTAATTGATTTCTAATATATCCGTTAAGTGCATCTAGCGAGTGACCTGGTGGTCTAGGGGTAACGTGTCGGACTTCAGTGCTGGGGTCCGGGGTTCAATCTTATTTCCCAAGACAAATTTATCTGATTACCAAACCCTTCCTTCACATCTGACAAGACTTGTATTAATCACAACTTTTGAATGTGGGGAATGCCAGGCTCCACCGTGGTTCGGATCCCACGCTAAACTGTAGGTCCTCCATTTCATCTTCACAATCACCCTACCATTACACATTAGCGTAAGTGCGTATATCCCGAACGAGTAGTAAGACGCGGTGCTAATAATAATAATAATAATAATAATAATAATAATAATAATAATAAAGTGCATCTACTATCTGTATAAAAATGCACTTATAAATTATATATAATTTCAACGAAATATTATATTAAGTACTAGATATTGGAGACCTTTTGTTATAAATTGAATGTCAAAGGAAGTAAGCGTATATTATAATTTATTTGCTTCATGCTAGTTAACCGTCAACTCATGATGTTAAAATTAGGCACAAAGTAGTTTTAGCAATTTAAAAATATATTTTTAATCACCTGCATGCATTATCTATGGTTAAGTTGAAAAAAGAGTCACTAATCACTTTGCTGCGTGTTCAAATATTGTTTAGTAACTGTTCCCATTAATGTTCTATCTTGGTGGTCTTGGGCTAAAGTGATATTCTCAGGACTCGATGATCGTATAATCAAAACCATTTGGGGTTGAAAGATTTTTCTTGATCGATATAATTCTGTAGCACAAATTTCTTCGGAGTGGAAGTAAATTCATCTTCATTCCCATGTCGATAGTGGCATGTAAAATCATTATTATTATTATTATATAGCCCCGCGCCTTTTTATACGTTCAGGTTTTACGCTAAGTACTAATTACAGTAAAGAATTAGGAATTGGGAAGTTTGAATATAGAGGAATATAGAGGAAGTGAACCCATATTTGCGTGGAAGAAAAGTGGAAATCAATCTAGGAAAACCATCCCCAGTTCACTCAAGTGAGATTCAAACCTCAATATTCTCGTCATCGGCAGTCTAGCTCAACATGAATATAGCTCAGTAACTAACTATGCCATCAAGGCGAGTGGCATGTAAAAAAACACTGGAAATTATGTTAAGATATCTTTCTAACAAAATTGGTAGTACGTTTCGCTCTCACTCAAAGAAATAATCGTTTGCTGGTATAATCAGTAAGTATATCAGTCGAACGTTAAATACCTTAAATAAATGAAATAATTAAGATTATTATAAGCTTATATTTGTCATATTGGTTGAGATATTTCAAATCGGTTAGGGATTTAACCAAGTTTTCTTCTTTAATTGAAATATTTTAAAGTTGTTAAAGTTATTGTGTGTGTTGAGGACCAAACGAAGGAGAATTTGACCTTCCACTTGGACATTTTGAAATTCTGTAACGTGTTAAATACATTTTAACACTTACACTCAATGAAGCCCTATAATAGTCTTAAAGCAATCTAATAAGTTCTAATAATGTGTGACACCGCGACATCACAAGTGGTAGACGTCCAATTGTAATCAAAAATGCCCCAACGAA
Organism: Timema poppense; assembly: GCA_902141375.1. Taxonomy (NCBI): domain Eukaryota; kingdom Metazoa; phylum Arthropoda; class Insecta; order Phasmatodea; family Timematidae; genus Timema; species Timema poppense. The sequence continues at coordinate 279,906 of CABFOV010000020.1, read as the reverse complement.
CGAGGCAACTCAGCTTCGAAGACCAACATACAAACATCTAACACCTGGGCCAGACGAAGAGCAAATGAGAAAGGCTTCCTTTGGGGTGTTCTCAACAGCCGTTGGCGAGTGCTAGTGGTCGGGTTGTGTGGTGTTAGAAGATTACCACCTCCTTTCGAAGTTGGAAATAGCCCTGTCCAATTTTATCAGTCCCACTGGTATATAACGACCTATCCTCGGTTCACGTAACATATATTCTATTGTAACCACTCGTTGGAGGAACTGTTGGAACATATTCACGAGCATCTGCTAAAATTACGTACTGAAGACCACGATGGTTGAGGAATCTGTGTCACCTCCTCGCCACAGAGGATGCTACGGAGGATACTATAAGTATTGAGGGATAGTGTTATCTATATGAGCTTTGAGCTTTATTGTTCTATGTCCATATGACATAGTTTTTGTATGTCAGTACTAATAACATTTTTCCCTATACCCATAAGTCATAGTTTATATTAGTGGGCTTTATGCTCAATTTTTCAATGTCCATTAGTCTTAGTCGCAAATATTAGGCTCAAGATTAGGCTCCTTAGATTATATGACCATGCTGCGGATAATTTAAAGAATAAAATTAAACAATAAAGGATACAAGGTTGTCTATTGCTTTGTTTCACGACCTAATTGGGTTTATGATGTGTCTAGCTGTGTACTGGAATACGGTGCACAACCTGTGGGAGTGCAACTAGTCCACAGTAGTGGGCCGCGGGTTTTTTTCTGTTGTGTACGGTCCCCTTGTGGTGCCTTTAGCATTAGTCAAAAAATGATCACTATTTTGTCTAGTATTATTGTCTTCTGTTCCAGGGTAACATAATAAATATAATATTCATTGCTCAGGCAATACCAATTTGGAATTGACCGGCCGTAGTATCTGTAGCGCCTAGATTCCTAGTAGTTTGCCTTTTACTACGTGTAAGATAATAGTTTTTCTTCTAGGAGCTTATAATATTGTAATGTCTAACTCTCCATGGAGTTAACTATAGCTAGCTAGTTCATGTTAATTAGCGTCTTTGTAGCTACTGAAATTAAAACTAGTTTTGTGTAGCTTGGTTCTATATATTTGAGATTATGTGTTGGTAGTTGGAAGCTTCACAGTCAGCAGGCTGGAGTAGAGTTATGTGTGATGAATCTGTTATTAGATTTTATTATCGCTACTAATTTTTATAGCCTTAGATTTTCTGCCTTTCTTTCTATTTGATGAATTAGTAATTGCCTTGCTTTAACGAGTTACAAGCTTTCTTGTTTACACCTATAACCTGTATGTGTGGGTAATAGGGTGAACCTAAGTGCTTCACATCTGATGCTTCTTTGTCAAGATATTGATATTATTGTAACCCTTTATATTATCATGTTTAAGCAATGGATGTATCGAATAATTTCTACCTTTAGTCCTGTGTACTTCCTTTTGGCTTGTTTGAATATTAATAAACTGATTTGTTAGTATATATATAGTATATATAGTTTTATATATATATATGATTTGATAATATATATGCTTATGGTATTACTGACCAGAAGGCACCTGACATCCAGTTTTGTCCCCTGTATGTAGGCTTTTTTCCACTCTGGTGGCACATAGTTACACCTGTGGAGGTTGTCCACAAGTACCGGCAATAATATTATGTGATGGTGGTGAATATGGAGGTGTGGGCCATTGGGAGTACTAAACCTAACTTAAGTCTTGTTTAACAACAACCTCTGATTGCCGTTGGGGTAATTCCCCTTAATATAAGAGTAGCCAAGGTCCCACCCGGGAATCGAGCCCGGGACCCGAAGGTTTGTAGTCAGCTGCACCTACCATTACTCTATTTGGCCGGATAATTAATACGTAAACAAATGGGGTAAAATTTAAAACTAGTCTTGAATAGATAATATATACCAAACCAAAATTGATTTTAATATCTAGTTAGTAAACAAATTCAATAACAATTATATTACTCTTATTATTTTATTAATTGGAACGGTGAAGAGTAGTCTTGTACAATTGACTCTCAATCATTGGTCCGGGGTTCAATTCCAGACCAAGTACACTGGGCCACTAGGGTAGCTTTTCCACAATGTGATTTCCACTCCCTGCCCCAATAAATACTTATACATATATTTTGAATTCTGTATTACTTTAAATAAAAGTTTAAATCATGAGTAGTTAAAAATCAGCCATCAGTGTCACAATCAAATGTTGTTGTAGTTCTCGTATATGTTTTGTGGCCACACAGCTGTCTACTGTTAAGAAAACACCATCTTCCTACCGATGTGTGATCAAACTAATTAATGACCTCAGAAAGGACACAAAATGTTAGTTCAAAGGTCTTAATCGCCATCATCTTATAATATCAAAAGGAACAAAAACACCCTAAAACAGATAGGGGGAGACACAATTATTGTTTGGGAACAAAGCGAGTGTGTCAAAGAATCGACTATATTTAATTTTAGTGTAGCACATACAAATAAACTTGTTAATTTTAGATGTAAATAGTTCAATATTTTTTGCAGCACATCTTATCACCCTACCGTACTATTTACACTTTTAATTAAACCAATATTGAGAAAATGAAAGAAGGATGTTGATATAAAATATAATTAAAGCTGAGCGAGAAAACCTTTACGCAATATCTTAATAAATATATCAAGAAAATGTTCGGAAACCGATCTCCTTATCTCAGGAAAACAGAATAGACTAGCTTGACGTATTGTTCTTGTTCCCACCGATTCAAGTTTTCTCGGCGAAAAAAATTAATATGATTAAAAATAATAATTAAATTAAGTAAGGACATAATTTCTAGCCCACTAGACACCAAACTTGGAATCTTAATTTCTGGATAGCTCCATTGTCTCTGATCCAACCAGAGTTTCTCAGACCAATATATTATTTGTCCACAGAATAGGGCGTTAGTTAATTCGAAATCACAATTTATAATTTTATTATAAAAGGTTTAGTTACAAAACACACACAACTCCATGACATCATCCCACTATCGGGGCTTAAACACCGAGCAGCCACCGTCTGTTGGCGATGATAATGCCAACTTGCCCGGTCGAGTCTACCGAAGATAGTTTTTTCTATCCTAAATGGTTTCCAACTATCCTTCCATGCAAATTTTGGCAGATTACCTCTAAAATATTTCGTCCTCAACCCGACCCATTAGGCTAGAGTAACTATCATATAAACGTATTGTCATTAAAATATGGTGTACACTCTTTGATAAAAAGCTTTCCTATTAACCTTCACATTTTCTAAATAAATATAAAGTAACATTAGCTCGATTTATGAAAAAGTGGAAGGAGGTAAAACAAACTTATCGCTCAGATGCACGAAACTCTTAAAGCCTCCGGATTACTGGGTATTTTTATGTTAAGAGCAACCTCACTGAGCTTACCTAGTTGTCATTGCAAATTGGCAAATTATGACTTACACTGATGGTTGGATAACAACAATAATAGGGAGAAAGACATAACTGGCATATAAACCCTAATTCAATATTAATACGATAAATGTATGACGATAGACACGAAACAAATAAATAAAATATTTTTCTAATTTGTTGGATCATTCATGTAGACTTAGGATAATCAGCATCACTTTCCTGTGAATCTCTGATAACTACAGTTTTTAAATTAAGGTATCATAAATATACTTGAAATGTAAAAATATAAATAAAATTACGTAATTTTTTATATCGAATTCTAAATCTGGGGGAAATGTTCACTTATCAATGTCAAGATAATCTTACTAAAAAATTAAATGCAAATAAAATAAATAAACTTTGTTTTCAAGGAAACGAAAATATAATATGTTTCTATTTATTTAAATTCAAATATTGAAATTAAAAAAATAATTATATCTTTGAGACATTAAGAGTAGATTATTATGAATGTGGCATTGACTGAAATCATGGTAGTAAATGTTGACAAAATTTAAATAATTAAAAGTAAATACTTGTTAATATCATTATTTAACAAAATAGTTTTCATAATTGCTGTTAATATATCGCAAAATAACTTGAAGTAAAAGATTTTCTTGGATATCTTGAAATTGGGAGGGATGCACCCATAATGAAAATAGAAACATCGCACCCATTAAATTGATCCTCTGTTGAAAAATAAAATCTTGTAGAAAATTATAGAAAAATGAAGTTTTTCAATATAAAGTTAATATTTGCGAACTCTCTTCAGAAATATTCCCAGTACTAGTTGGGATCCAGGGCTAACTGTTGAACCATTAAATTTCATCTTTATTACCATTTTGATAATATTTACTCTTGTGGTAAAATTCACAATAATAGATTTATGATATCTTTAAACGATACCAAGATAAAGAGAACCTTGATGAAAAAAAAGAATTACTAGGCCAGCTCACCTCCGTCGGGGACAAACCAAAATGTTCCATACTTGAGTGAGCTCTTACCAAAAAGTACAATTCTCAAATATGTTGATTTAAACTGATAATATAAAAATGGAGAGATAAGAAATAATAATGGAAAAGCTAAAACAGTCAGAAAATATATTATAATGGATATAAGATAACTTTTATTTTTAAATGCACAGTTAATAAAATTCGAACCACGTGGTGTTAAAATGTAACCAAGATTTCCTTTCTATTGTTTGATTTATATCTTCTTTATCGCACACTATTTCTCATTATTGCAATTGAGGGAGCCAGCTTGGACACATTAAAGACAATGGCCTCCGTATGTGAAACACTGTTGGTAAATATTGTCCATCTTGACGAAAATTGACAGGATTAATTAAATCACACTTGTAAGTGTCCAATATATTACCTACCATTGCTTATTTATAGACTATATGTCCATGTCCTCTTAGATTCGTATAACGTTTAGATGCTGTGTTTATTTTTATAAAATAAACCTTATCTAAATACGGCAATCTTGGCATAATTTTCATGCTCCATGTGCTCGTATTTGAATAAAATTTACACTTAAAATTTCTATAAAACTATTAAATAGCCAGGTTTTAAGGTTTGTAATGTCACAGTATAACTTAACCAGGTGGTAATACCCAGTGATGTAAAATAAAAATTTTGTAGGAGAAAATGAAAGCAATACTATATAAAAACAGCCAAGCCACCATGCATCAAGAAAAGAAGCACACCCTTAACTTCCTTGTCGATGTCATACCCCAAGATTCACCTTCCTTCCTTGTCAATGTCATTCCTCAATTCACCTTCCTTGTCAATGTCATTCCCCAAGACTCACCTTCCTGGTCAATGTCATCCCCCAAGATTCACCTTCCTTCCTTGTCAATATCATCCCCCAAGACTCACCATCCTTGTCAATGTCATCCCCCAAGATTCACCTTCCTTCCTTGTCAATGTCATCCCCCAAGACTCACCTTCCTTGTCAATGTCATCCCCCAAAATTAACCTTCCTTGTCAATGTCATCCCCCAAGATTCACCTTCCTTATCAATGTCATCCCTCAAGATTAACCTTCCTTGTCAATGTCTTCCTCCAAGATTCACCTTCCTTCCTTGTCAATGTCATCCCCCAAGACTCACTTTCCTTCCTAATCAATGTCATCCCCCAAGATTCACCTTCCTTGTTAATGTCATCCCCCAAGATTCACCTTCCTTCCTTCTCAAAGTCATTCCTCAATTCACCTTCCTTGTCAATGTCATTCCCCAAGACTCACCTTCCTGGTCATGTCATCCCCCAAGATTCACCTTCCTTCCTTGTCAATGTCATCCCCCAAGACTCACCTTCCTTGTCAACGTCATCCCCCAAGATTCACCTTCCTTATCAATGTCATCCCTCAAGATTAACATTCCTTGTCAATGTATTCCCCCAAGATTAACCTTCTTTGTCAATTTCTTCCCCCAAGATTCACCTTCCTTCCTTGTCAATGTCATCCCCCAAGATTCACCTTCCTTCCTTGTCAATGTCATTCCCCAAGACTCACCTTCCTTATCAATGTCATCCCCCAAGATTCACCTTTCTTATCAATGTCATCCCCCAAGATTCACCTTCCTTCCTTGTCAATGTCATCCCTCCAAGACTCACCTTCCTTGTCAATGTCATCCCCCAAAATTAACCTTCCTTGTCAATGTCATCCCCCAAGATTCACCTTCCTTCCTTGTCAATATCATCCCCCAAGACTCACCATCCTTGTCAATGTTATCCCCCAAAATTCACCTTCCTTCCTTGTCAATGTCATCCCCCAAGACTCACCTTCCTTGTCAATGTCATCCCCCAAAATTAACCTTCCTTGTCAATGTCATTCCTCAAGATTCACCTTCCTTGTCAATGTCATCCTCCAAGACTCACCATCCTCTTCAATGTCATCCCCCAAAATTCACCTTCCTTCCTTTTCCATGTCATTCCCCAAGACTCACCTTCCATATCAATGTCATCCCCCAAGTCTCACCTTCCTTGTCAATGTCATCCCCCAATATTCACCTTCCTTGTCAATGTAATCCCCCAATATTCACATTCTTTGTCAATTTCAAATTTCATATATATTTGATTTGCTTCTTCCATTTGGATCTGTTTGGAATATATAAAGTATTATTTTGTTCTATTATCAGCATAAAGCCACAATGGAGACACCGGTGGCTGTGATATCAATTATAGCGCGTAGTAGCCTTTATAGTCAAATATCCATCATAGGCTCTGCCTTAAAATAAAAGTGGAGAATCACCCTGAGCACGGAACGATCCCTGTATAGCTCAGTGGTAGACCATTGGTGTGTTAAGCCAAAAGTCCTGGGTTATATTTCCTTTTCTAGTTTTAAGTTTTAAATTTATTCAAATTGTCAGAATAAGGTAATTTCCCCAATTTTAACAAAAAAAGAGATGCAACGTGATCTCCAAAATAAAGTAAGAGAGTTTAAAACTGTTAATATCTCTTTTTCTTGACTCCCCAGCAAGAGAATGTGTTGGGGTTTTTTACCCCTCGTTTCTCTCTCTAGCTTCACGTTCCTTCTAGACAAGTCGAGTAGGCCAAGCGGTTAATCACTTAGCGCCGGGGTCTGCAGGACTGGCTAGAAAGAGGGACGAGGGCAGTGTTTCCGGTCGCCACCTCCTATGGCCTCGCCCCATCCATCGCACCCTAATCCTCGCAAGCTACTGAATGTCCGGTGGACGCACACCGCCACATAAACCAGCCCCTGACGAACCAGCTCACCGCGACGCTTGGTGTCGTCCTATTTGCTGCGATCCCCAGGTTTGGAATCCAAGAGGGTCGCTTCTTGATGTGGCCTTGGGTCGGAGAAACAAATAAAATAGTTTTTTTTACAGACATTAACATTTCGTGAACCTTGTTCTTACAAACTTTCAACTAAACAAATTAAAATAGTATTAAAAACATACTTATGCTAGTTATAACATATTTGAATTTATAATACTTACGCGAAAGAAATTAAATAATTCCACAAATTTGACTAGCTCGCTCTATAAATGCTAACTAATATCAATTTGGTTTATTAAAATGCAATTAAATGGTATCAAATCCATATATACTATTTCTCGATGGTAGATGGATTCCTTATTTCCTTTGTCGCCTGAAATTGTGGAAAAATAAACCGGCACTAACACACATTTTTCTTTTTGATTTTCTAACAAACAATAATAATTCTCTTCTTCCAAGAAATTGGTTTCCCTCCAACAATGATAATTTGAATAGAAGATATAAGATTATTTTTCAATCTGGTTATTATAACGTATGATTTATGTGACCAAAAGCAAATAGTTAATTATGAAAAATAATGATTTTGGACGTAATTTGCCTACTCATATAATATTAAAACATAAATTTTGAATATTAATTTTGACTTATTCTTAGTTTGAAGAAAGTTTACTAAACGAGATTTTATATATATAATTCAAAATTTTATCTAACAAAATGCAATCATTCTAACAACCTCAAATTATCGTATATTAATTATTAATAATATTTATAATAGTATTTTTATGTTATAATAAACAATGTTTTTAACAGTGCCTTTGTACGCTTATTCTTACACTGATAATTTAGGGATGAGGAATGTTAAATTTTCATAAACCGTACCAGAATTTGCTAATGGATAGTGATACATAGCTTAGAATAAACTAACTTTAATAAAACTGCCCAGGGTTTTAGTCATAACATTTCTTACATTGGCCAGCCAGGACATTAGATATTTACCTCTCTCCTAAAAATGCATTTATTATCTTTATTAAGGTAAGGAGTAAGGTAGCTCCAGTTTACACAAATATTGTAATAGCTTGATAACAAAACCCTTTTTTGCTTAAATAATTAAAATATAATTCAGTAGATAATTTTAGTTTTAATTAATACATAGAGTAGTCTCAATAGCTCTTAAATATTTGTCATAAGTATCATGCAATTTTAATATGAATTATTTAAACGCGGAGAAAAATGTATGTATGTAATTAACGATGTCCACAACATGTGTTAGAAAAAATTGTAGAGCTAATCATATATATAAAATAATTAAACTACTGAAGCAACCTTTTATTTATTTAACTCAAAATGTTTTTCGTTCATATATTTTATAAAATAACATACCTACACTTGCCCTAACATATATCCCACTTAAATGTCAGGTGATCTGGTGGTTTAGGGGTAAGGTGTCAGACTTCTGTGCTGGCGGCCGGGGTCCAATCCTCGGTCCCGGCACAGATTTATCTGATTACCAAACCCTTCCTTCACCTCTGACAATACATCTTGTGAATGTGTGGAATGCCAGGCCTCCACCGTGGTTCGGATTCCACGTTAAACTGTAGGTCCTCCATTTCATCTCACAATAACCCTACCATTACACATTAGCGTAAGTGCGTATAACCCGAACGGTTAGTAAGACGCGGTGCTAATAATAATAATAATAATACACTTAAATGTCACTATCATTATATCTACATCGGTATAAGCTCATATTCAATGTCGTTTGGTTTTAATGATTCAAATTATGATGAAACACACCTGAGAAACATTTTTATATCAGAGAAATAAAATTTAGTTTGCATGTGGTACGAATTAAAGCGGGTAGCCAGTGATACATTATCTTTATTTTATTATTTTATTAATACACTCAACTTAAGACTTATTGATGTTTTAATTTAAAAGCTAGGTAAATGGAAGGTTTATCATAGGAAATGTACTCAAATTGGCCTGGAGAGTATGGGGTAAGCCATGGATAAGTCACAATTTTATTAATCTTCTTAAACTATCTATCCTGATACCTACAGTAGCCCCGTGGCTTCTTTGGTGCTGACTGACAGATCACAGCTGACGTCTGACAATCAACATTCAGGTAACTTTTCAAAGCCGTCAGCTATGAGCTTTCAGATAGCACCAAAGAAGCCATGGGGCTACTGTAGAATGTATCTTGGTACCTAATTCTACAAACTCAATTTATTTAACGTCATTTAGCTGTGTCCTTTATTTACTATAATATAAGTAGGAATATAGCATCTAGTCTAATGTTATTTTATTCATAATACTAATTCCTAAACCTACTGATTGGTCCACCACCGGATATTACACCACCAGTACCCTGCCCCTCTTGGTGTCTCACCGCCCTCTGGATCTAATAGTCCCCAGATCGGTGAGAGCCCCAGTGGGGGTTGGACATCCCCCCACGGTGATATGTCACAACTGAAAACCCGCAACCAGTTTCCCGGATGAATTTATAAACTCAACCTCTCCATTAACAATCACCAAATAAATTGCGAGTCTAGTGCCTTAGATCACAAGGCCACCACTTCCGGTCACAAGAAGAGTACAATTTTCATGGGGAAATGATTATCTGGGGTCTAAAAAAGTTATTATATCTACTCTCAAATGTCCTTACGTTAAGTAATGTTATTTTCAGCTGTAAATTTTAAAATATTATTTCAATGTCTGTAAAATAACAATAAAGTTACAGTAAAGTGTCACCATTTTGTACCACAAAATACATGTTTGTAATTTACAAAAGGCCCATCCAAAAAATATCCACCTATAATCTATATTTCAATATGAGCATGGTCGTAGGCAGTAATTACTTAGGTTGTGTTAAGTGACCCTTAAAACATGAAGTAAACATAGCCCACAGAGGTTATCAAATAGTCTAGGATGTTGAACTGTTATTGATGTTTGTGGTTTTAACTGAGAGATTTGTGGCTCTAATCCCAGTGAGATTTGCAGTAGTCTCCGTGAGTTATCTCTTATTTCTCTTTTTATTTGAAGTATTTAACCAACACTTTTATAAAGGGGCTGATTATATCAGCACACAAATTATATATTATATTTAATCTAGAGAAGGTACAAATCCAATTTAATCAGTGAATTAATTTTTGACCATGTAAGATATTGATCTTGTGACCTTTAGCTCAGTAGGCAGATGGGCTACTGATTGAGCTAAGGCCTTATACCCTTTGATTTGATTTCGACCCTTTGGAGAGAGAAGTATTGTGATTGTTAATAAAAATTGAATTCAGGATTTTAAAATGTTGACGTTTATTGACACCCTGAAACTAAAAAAGAGGTGTTGTGATATAATCTGTCTGTGTTTATGTGCACCGGTTTATCGGGATAGTGCTGAAAACATTTAATGATTAGGTTAAAACTTGGTATTCAGGGGTTCCATAATTTTCTCTTGAGGACATCTTGGAATTAGCCATCCAGCTCTGGAAAACCTGACAAGATGAGAAATATTTCTTAATCCACGTACCCATTGGTATTGGTAAAAGTTAAATACACCTAATTAAACCATAAAAACAAACAGATAAGAAAGTACAAGCGTAGAACACATTTTATTAAATTAATTATATATAAATAGAAATTATTACTAGTCTACAAGACCTTGCCTCTTCCTTCTCTTCACCTTGCACTTCCAATCATTCTTTCTCTCTATCACCGCGTCTTAATATCTGTTTCAGCTATACACCTCTATACTAATCGCAATGAGTTAGTGATGAAGAAGGTTGAATTTAGAGGAAGGTACCTGCGTTTGCTAGGAGGAAGAGTGGACAATTATTTTGAAATGTCTCAGTCTCAGTACACCTAACCAGGTTTCGATCCCTGATCTCCCTACAATCGACAGTCTAATCTATTACGAGAGTGACGACTTATAACATACAGCCACTGAAGTAGGTCACTCATTCTTCTTACTGCACAGTAATCAATAGTCTAATAATATTATATTTCCATATCCTTAATCACTTCATATTGATATCCTGTTGCTATCCACCTAAAAACGTATCTTTTATACCTTTTATAAACAAACTGAATTATAGTTTTATCATTACGAGCTCAAACAATTTATTCTTAAGTTTTGTTGCTTTATAGAGTTAAGTATAGTAACATCATTATTTTTTGTATCATCCTTTCTTCTCTTATGCTACACATATTAGTTAAAGACCACATTTGTATACGCTATACGTCGCTCCACCTTAGTATTCTAATATCCTTGGAATAATTATCTTTACCCCTGATGGTAAGTACTTTCTAGGTCAATAAAAATAATTTCTTACTGAACTCTAACAATTTAAACTTTCTCATTATGTGGATTGTAATTCCCTCCACTCTACTTCAATGATTTGATGACGAAATAAAACAGTTGCGATCACTTTCAACATGGTGTTAAAAAGACGTCCCAACTAAAATTTTTCTTTTTATTCATGAATACTATCCGTTCGTGATATCCGTTATAGATTACTCTAATGAGGTATATAAATAAGGAAGGTATAGTTTAGAGAAAAAAGAGCCCGCATTCTCTAGCGGAAATAATGAAACACCATTTAGTAAAAAATACTCTCTTAGTACACACGGCTAGGATACGAACATGAACTCCTCTTCACAGATTAATTAGATTATGTATACTCATCGTTTAGTTTGCGTGTTCACTGATTAATATATTCATTTTTTGTGGCTGGTTTAAATTAATTTTATAATATAGGAAGATGTTTTAGTGTTATTAAAACCTGAAATTTAATTGATTTTTTAATCATTCGTCAGTTTTGTCATTTTAAATTAATTAAACATTCAAAAAACATTATAATATGAAGGATTTATTTACAAAGAATCTTGACATTATTTATATTTTGTTTGCAAACTAAAGCGATAGGCTAATTTTTAACAAACTGAAACGTGACTATAGTTTTTTTAGTCATTTCTGGTCATATAAATGATAAAACCTGAAGTACGAGGGTTTTTATATCGTTTGCTACACAGGGAACGACCTAGACGGTATTCATAGATAACCACTTGTGAGTTTTGTGTTAACAGCGGTGACAGACTGATATAAATGATATCAAAACGAATATTATTGTTCTGATAACAGCTTCCACCAAACATCATTTTAGGGAGAGTTTGCGATTGAATTAGTATTTTCCTAAATAGTACCTGTGTATTTTATCATGTTTTCAATCACTTAAAAGAATAATATATCTAATCATCAATTGGTAACTGTGAGCTACAAATCACCTGTTTATAAGTGTTTTGCAGCTCACAATTACATATTTATAGCTATTATGCTTGATTTAGCAGTCTGGTTTAACATAAGAATACTTATTATATTGTTCAAAATGGTAAACTGACACGTCCAGGGGTCTGTAATTAATAATAGAGTTTCTAAAATTAGCCAATCTCCAATCCTAGCTAAACTGTTTGTTATTTTATATAATGAGAGATGGTCCGACTCTCGAACCAAAAATACCAGCCTGAGTACTATTGACCATAGACCAATCAAACAAACAAAGCAAAAATATATAATAAAATATATATAGGCTAAAATATAGTCATTTATTTGAAACTTCACACCATTTATTAACATACGTAATTAATCTTAAGATACATATACTAATACACACAAAAATATTATGTTTCAAATCATTGTACCTGGATAATTGATAAATAAAATCAATGTGTTAAACAAACCATTTATTCTTTGTGCAGCCAGGGGGCTGGGGTTAAACAGTCATAATAATTCGAATATGATTATTAAATAATTTACTTAGAACAAATAACCGTGTTCATGATTTGAGTTTATATTATTAAAATAGTAAATATAATGGATTAAAACAAAATAAATTGTAGTAACTTCACTGATAACACTTTTCTTGAGTAATAAATTTCAGATAATGTTAAATTGCCTAGTATGCATCATTTGGGGTGAGTAAAATAGCGATAGAAAAAATTTATATAAGGGAGGAATGATGTCAATTTTGTGGACAAAATCTAAGTGAAACTCTATGACTAAAATCCCAGTGAAGCTCTATGAATAAACTCAGTTCCATAGGTCTTTGTAATCAGCGTATCTTATTTTATATGAGTATCGTATTTTGATACCAATATTAGCTATCAGATTTTCACACTATTTGAGACAGAAAATGGAAAATAATGTAAAGGAAAGGTAACCAAATTTGAGTTGAGGGTGACTAGAAAATAATTTAGTATACATCATCCTAAGTATACTCAGGCGGTTTTTAACCCTGGCCTACCCATTACTGGAAAACCAACCTTAAGACTTTTGTGCTAGCTTTAGTAAGTAAATAGGAGGTAATTTGGACCAATCGAGACAGGAAGATAAATACAAGGAAAAATAACATTTAAGAAAAGTTCTAAAAAACAAAGTAAAGATTGGTAAAAGTGATGATTATTAGTTATTAAGCTAACATAAATTGTGAATATATAATTACAAAAAATTTCAAAGAGCAAGTGTTAAACTAGTTTTATATAAATTAATAACTAAACAGTTAAATTTACGTTAAGCAAACTGAAATTCAGAGACAATGAAAAAGCTGAAAAAGTAGACAAAAACTAATATATGATAAAAGTAAATGGTTAAATACCTATAATGAAAAGTTTCAATGAATAAAATATTTTTTTATATTTTCAAAAATTGTCATGAAAGGCTATTGCTAGTAGCACACAGTCAAATAGTTTATAACTTCAAACAATTAAAAGTTCAGTCTATTATTAAGTATTCCTAATAATGTTTCATGTTTATTTTGTTAGAAGTAGTAAAGTTATTTATAAATATATATTGTTGATCATCTCATTAGATATAATGTTCACAGCTTTCCAATGGTATGAAGTAAAATTGATCATATTTAATACAGATAAGACTTGAAGATTGTGAAAAATGCACCGAAACATGTCGTCGTCATAGAAGATAAAATATATATAAAATTAGGAGAAGTGAATAAAAACGATGATTTAACCATATATTATAAATTATTAATAAGTAGTTTAACAACACATTTATATTCGCTAGATTACCTGAAACATAAATGAATTTAAAAAAAACAATCGTTACAAATGAAGTGATAAGATAAAGGTTATTTAAATATTGATGGATATAGATGTAGAAATATTTTTAAGCATTATAAATAATGTCCCAAAGTCTTATATAATATAAAAAGAAATCCCTTGCTCCTTGGGGACTAGCGGTTTAATGTTCAACTCAGAGTAAGGTGGGGAGTTAGGGAACGAGAAATAAGGTCAATGCTTTTGCAGTTTTTATATTAAAACATTTTTGGTCAAAATATAAAAACAATTGCTTCAGTAGAAACATAGAATTTAATTTTATTCACAAGGTGATATAAACATATATTGAATATCTGTCAAGAGTGTCCTGAAATTTAATGAAAACTTTTCCTCTTAATTTAAAATGTTTGTCATATAATGCCACTATGCTCATGATAGATGTTCAACAAAATATTATTGATGTCACCATGTGAATACATTTAAAATCTAGTATTCTACTTGAACAACATTTAATTTATTTCGACAAAAAAAATGTTTGCTAAAAAACTGCAAAAACACTGGCATTTTATCTCGTTCCCTTCATCCCCACCTTAAAACGGCTTTTTTCGACAACTAAAGGACTAGAAATCTATAATAAAGGGAGAAAATTAGATTTATAGGAATACTTAATAATTGAAGAGTTGTAAAACATACAAAGAGGTTAGGAAACTAAGTTTAGGACATATGAAAATACTAGACATTATAGAATAAACCATTGAACAAGAGAAACTACTTTTTATTTAGACGATGACTGTTTCTTTACCCTGATTCAGCCAAACGTCCTACATCATCCAATCAATATATTGACGACTTAGTACTCGTACCCACTGGTGTTGGTGATTTTCAGTGAAACATAATAACTTATTTAGTATTCATATTAATATATTTGAATTTAAAAACGTATTATGTTCTAGAAAATTGTTTCATAATAACCAATTATAAATAAATAGTTTAATCTAGAACAAAAATTACTATCCCATAAGGTTAAATATATATATATATATATATACATTTTTTTAGAACCATAAATTAACTATTTAATTTATGGATTAATTATAAATAAATGCAAAAATGTGTATGTAAACTATAATTTCTAGTCAAATTGTGGACAATGGATCAATTTATGAGAGCATTACGAAATAGTTAGCAAGTATGATTAATTATATCATATGCTTTAGCATTGATTTAACTATGTTACATTACTGTAAAGAATAAAATTCTGATAGCATACATTTAATAACTTGATATTTTGAATGTGCTTATTTTGAAAATTAACAAACATATATATATATATATATAATCCTGTCTTTCTTCGGATACTGGGTAACAATACTATTCAAACTATATAACTGATCTAACAACTTGAAAATTAATTTCAAATAGCGTTTCAATCAAATAGTGAAACCTAGAATGACACTTGAAATCGAAACTAATTGGTTTAATAGGGAATAACTAAACAGTTTAATTTTGTGGTACACATAAACTTGAAATATCTTTTATGAAAAAAACATTATCATCATGTTTTACATTGATAAAAACTACATAACCTTAAAATTGACTTTTGTAAATTATGATTATATAATTAATTTACTCATTAAATGGTGAAAATAATATGATGTTAGCACTGCGATACTGCTATTAAAATGAAATTCTATCTTTCTTTTGCAAATGATCATAATGGTATTAGGTGATTACGTTTTAATTTTTATTTATTTTAAACCTCGTGTTAAATAGTACTTATTCTAGTAATACGCATACACTAGTTACACTTGTTAAATAAGTATGAAGTAAGTACAATTTTAGAGGGTAATAAATTTTCCGCAGAGGGAGAGTGTGAAACCAATTAAGAAAATCCATCTTCATTATACCCCTAGCCAGGACTCGAATTCAGATATACCCACCACTGGAAGTCCAATCTAACACTAGGCTCGATGTGAATATTTTTAATGTTAGTCAATATTTCTATATTTAGGTATTCTTTTGACGGGAATATTAATATTTCAATTTTATTCTGGTGTAGTAGAGTTAAAAGAGTTTCTAAAATATGTATTCCCTTTCCACGCTAATCTGGGTATATTTTTCCTAAAATTACCTTCTTTATCCAAATTCCAAAATTTATACTGACAAAAAAACAATAAAATACACATTAATATTAGAAAACAAAAATGTAAATTGACCAAATCACACTGAAAACAAATTGAACAGGGTTAAAGAAGATTTAGATTTTAGTACGCTTAAGAAAGAATTACTAGTAACTTTCTCTATTGTGTTAAAATAAAGAAAGCAAACTGGATTAAGTTTTTCCCCAATAACTAAAAAATATAACTTGAAATTATTCTAATACATATTTAATATAAAACTATCTTTGTGAACTGTACCGGGATTCAAATAATGACCTTCTTCTCAGTGGATACAACAAACTAGTTGAAATTTACTTTTTATTTAATGATTTAAGATATTGGGAATAAAATTACAAGTAAATAAACAAAACTTTACCAGTCAATATCTAGGTTTTATTACTATTGAGTGTTGTCTTAATACAGGTCCATTCCTTTTGTCAGTGGAACTAGACCACCAACTTAACCTGTTCTCTGCCTCCTCTTTCAGCTCTCAAAATGTTCTTATTTTCTTCTTCCTGAGCTACTCTTTCCCTCAACCTTTTCTTCTACGACGACGTGCAGAAGACAGTTCCTCCTAAGGATGTATCTGATACAATTTGCTATGTATTGAAGAACCACATTCAAAATTGTCTTCTTCCCACCCACTCTTCTTATAAATTATTCACCTGGTCAGTACACCTGATATACTCAGGTATTCTCCAACACATTTCAAACTTTCCAAGTATTACTTTTCCATCTTCCTAAGAGTTCAAGTATCTGCTCAATACAGCACGATGCTCCAAATGTAACATAAGTTTTTTTTTCTCCTCAGTTACAAACACAACTCCTTGGTCAGCAGTAGCCTCTCATTCTTTAAAGGTTATAGGAAAATAAAATTATATTCTACAAACTAAGCTTGGAACAATATGTTTAAAAAATATGCTATAGCTAAACCATGTTTTTTTATTTTCTAAGAAAATAAAAATTGTAGATTGCTATATATAATGATAAACACTCCCCAGAAATTCACTTAAATCCTTAAGAGCTATTTTAGAACTGCTTTTAACTGTTAAAAACTATTCATCAGTCCCCTAATCTCAGTTTAAGAATAAAAATCACAATTTTTCCTCTAATACAATATAAAATATAAACAAAAATTCGAACCAAATAAATAAAACCGTAAACCTAGCTACAAAATGAAAGAATATTACTACCCACTTATTACTTTATTTCGGATCCACATTACAAGTTAACATCCATAATAACCTTGAGGTAAAGAATTAAGACGATTTCAATGCATTATCTATAAAATAAAGTATAAAAGTAACTTAATTATTCATGATAAGGCCGTCAAGGAGTGAACACCGTCATCAGGGCTAGATTTTCTATTAATGAGGATATTCTCTTCTTGTGAGACTAACAACCTCAACATTGAAGACCCCTCCACGTTAAAACAAGGGAGAACCAGGTTAGTGAGGGAAAGTCGGGCTACTACAGAGTTTATCCCCCCTCCCACCAGAGCGCAGGCTTAACCTCGATGGCTTCAAGCGTTCCCAAGCAATGCCAGTTTCCACTCGATAAATTCCCGTGTATAGCCTAGACTAGAGCGCATATCTGTTCCTTATTTAATGTCTATAAACTACCAGGGTAGAACACACATACACAGGCGCAAGGCTTGCCAACCTCCACGAAAACAAACTTCCCAACTTGAAGGGGAGGGGAGTCAAGATACTAAAGAGGTGGTTGGAGAGGCAGGGGGAAGGGTCGTATTGTTTTAATGGTTGGCAGAGGGGAATGGAGGAGGAGAGAGCTTACAGGATCTAAACAACTAAACAAATGGCATTCATACTACTCTCAGGCCATTCAATATAAATGAGAGGAAGTAAGTTGCTTTCATCACCAGTTCTCTATTGAAACGTTCTCATGTTAATAGAGATCATTTAATACAGACTAGTACGTTAGCTATTCCATAATATAAAAGTTCGAGTTTACAGCAAAGCTATAAATGTACATGAAAGGTTAAACAAATGGTTACCACACCTTATTCTGACTGAGGAGTCTAGATGTTCGATCTTAGCTGACACCTATAGATACGATTTTACCCTTACACTATGACTTATTGGTCACGCTCCAGTTCGATTAAGTAACATTTCCCCTCAATATAACATTATTTTCTTGGTGTTTTGGGTCAGCCAAAATTTTATTTTATGCACTATGTCTAACGGGTGGTGTTGGACTATGCACTTTTTATGTGAGAGATTAGTGGAAAGTGCACCGTCGAATCTACTAGAAAAATTAATTGCAAGCAGGCGGATTGGGTGCCGTCAGTTTGGTTTGAGGGGATTGAAACAGGTCGATTGGGTATTTTCGACTGAGCCAGTAGATTTTGTAAGCATAAGGATTGGGAACTTCATAATAAAATATTAAATGTAAATGTATATAACCAGATTCCATCAGACTACAGTTCAGTACAAGATATCCAGTTGAACGTGAGCTTTTCTATAAATTATGTCCGAGGTAGAATTAATTCTTAATAAGAGGGAGAACAATGTTGGGCTATGCTGGGATAGATTAAGTCAGGTTAGACTAGGTGGTGTTGGGTTAGGTTAGGCTCAATTTACTTTGAGATAGAATTCATACCACAAGGAAGCAGTGACCAATCCACCTTGGGAGGGAATTCAAATGGCATTGTAGGAGTTCCGAATCCAACTTTGGAGATAAATTTTACTACAAGGGAACAGTGCTCAACATATTTTGTGAGGGAAATCAAACTGTAATGTTGCAGTATCCAACCCATCATAGGAGTAAAATCATGGTGTAAGGTAGCAGTACGCAATCCGTCTTAAGAGGTAAATCATGGTGCAATATATAATGGTGTAAGGTACTAGTACCCAATCTATGTCGGGTATAATATACAACAACAACAATCTTCCTATCATCTTTTGCTCTGTCTCTGGTGAGATCGACGCTTTAGATCATGTAATCACCAATGCGGATGTTGGGTAGTTAAAGTATTTGATTACTGAGTATGGTGATAGCACTACGCACAAATACAATACATCTTTGTGATGACTTGGGAGTCAAACCCGGGCTCCCAGAACAATAATTGAAACACAGACACTGACAGTACCAGGATTGATTTGATGTTATGCTTCGTATTATATTGAAATGTACAGGGTTGACCATATTCAATCATACATTCATAAGTGTATTACAGGCTTTGCCTTAATCGATGACTGAGGATTATTATCCTAAATACCGAATGATTCCTGGAAATCGCTGTGGTAGAGTATTGGCACAGCTCTACCAAGAGTTCAATATTCGAGGCTTTCTGTGTGCAAGTTATTGTTTCAAATGTATTCAATTGAATTGAGAGATATGCTGCCAAATAATATAATATTAATTTATATTAAAATAAATTAGATATTAGGTGCTTAAATCCTTGATTAATTACTAACTTACTTAAACTATGGCATTAGGAAATAGAAAGTTCATCGCTGCAATTACAAAATTACGCCCCTTATCCAAACATTGATCTCGTTCCATTCAATACGCCTCATCACACCCTATCCCTATCTTGAGTTAGCTATTACCAGTACACCCCATCACACCCCATCACTACCTTGAACTAGTTATATGCATTCTACCTCATTACACCCTATCCCTATCTTGAGTTAGTTATTACCAGTACACCCCATCACACCCCGTCACTACCTTGAACTAGTTATATGCATTCTACCTCATTACACCCGATCCCTACCTTGAGGCAGTTTTACACAATCCGCCTAATATCACCCTGTTTTTTCAGGTTCATTATAATATTATCCTTCCATCTGCGTCTTCCCAAGGTATATTCCCATTGAATATGTCAGTCAATACACTGAAGACGTTTATTGGTTATCTTATTTGCGCTGAATGTCCTGCACGTAGTAATCTGTGAGACTTGACTATCCTAATAATGTATTTTAATGAGTACACGGTATGTAACTCATCATTATGTAAATTCCTCCACAAACCAGTGGCCTTATCCCTTTTTGGGACAGATATCTTCCTAAGCACCCTATTTTCAAACATCATACATATGCTTTCATCATCTAGCTTAAGAGACAAAATTTCAAACCCATAGAGAACAACGGGTAAAATTTTTTTTTTTTATATTCCTCGGAATCGAATGATCTGTCAACAAAATTTATCAACTGCATTAAATATCTAATATTCATGAAATAATTCATTCGAAAGAAGAGTCAAATATTTATCCATATTTATTATTAAGGCTTTTAATTCAAATCATAGTTTAATACAATCTCTGTTGTATCTTTTATAACCATGTATAGTATGAAAAATCTTACATATTAGTATCCCTTTTAGCATGTAGGAAAAAAAATTGTAAAACGAAATTAGGCAAATAATTCACTCAAAATATGTTTTCTCTATTCCTTGTAACATAATAAATAATTTAAATAAAGAGATCAATCATGACTCAGTGCTATCAAAACTTTATTAAGAATATAGTTTTGGAGCTAAATGTTAATTTAATAGAAAATATTCAATTAATTTTATATAAAGTTAAAAGTTTTTATTTATACTAAGATAATGGTACATTTAAGATTGATTTCAAGATTTAAATCTGGTCTTAAGATTTTAAATAAAATTATATTTTTAATTTCAATATTAGGTTTCGAATAAAATAAAGTTTGATCCAGTTTTATAATAAATACAGCTATATAATGTATCACTAAATTTAAAATAATGATAAAATACTACTATATAGAATTATTACAGAAGAGATTGTGTAATCAATCTGAGTTAGGTAGAGTGCATTTTAAAATTAAATATTGAACTTCAAATAAATAATTGATCAAGCTTATCAATTAGACTGGAAATAAAATATTTCTGGAGTAAAAATAATAGCCAGATAAATGTGGATGATATTCTGGACAGAAATAAAGTTCAGATATTTTATCTGCGTAAACAATATAAGTGAATTGTAAGAGCATAATTATTTTAAGGCTTATTCTGGCATGAGGTTATCCCACGCTTGTACATTTCCTGGGAAGGCAAGAGTATTGGGTTGCCTTCCTGTTGAGAATCGCATATAGCTCATATAGCTTGCATCCTGTTGACGAGCAAGCATGGTGCGACCGATGGACCTTCTGACTGGTGTGAATCGAGATCAGCAAGTTTGTTTGTGAGAAGAACACACATTGTTGAATGTAGGAAGCCATGCTGGATGCATGTGTGACGAAGTAGTCGGTTAGACGAAGTGACGATATAACATGTTATCTGGCGGTTCACCCCTGCCGGAGGGTCAATCGCGGGTCTATGGGTAGTTTCGCGAGTCCCGTTATCGCGCGTGCTTCCTCGTCGCGGGGATTACCTCATACTTATGTAGTAGTTTAGCATCTGACTATAGTGATAAATATATCTTATTGGACTAACTCGCTAGCCTCATTCCCCACGAACCATCCATCCCAACCCCTACCGATCAGGGTCCATCTCAACCATGTAAACTCCTAGGGTGCCCCGGTAGTGTAGTAGTTAGGGTTGGCTATCGGGCATCCAAAATAAATATAATAATATTTAATATTTATCACATATTTAACACTGGTGACACCATTATTGTTACATAATTTTCCTCCACAACTTTACGTAACATCTTGGATTCCTTATAAAGAAACTCTTTTTAGGGACAGAAAAGTTGAGAAAATTCTCAATTACATTATAAAACAAATACTATGAAGGCGTAAATGTGGTGACCCCTTTTAATTAACACAGAATTCCTGCCTGTCAGTAAAGTTGAGCGAGTTGCCTATTAAACATATCTCACGGCGTTTTCTACAAGCTGGTAATACGCTTAAAAATACATTAAATACAATTTTGAGGTTTTCTTAGATTCTTAGCACTATTACATTTTATATTTAAAAGCTCATTTTTAATCTTCATTTCACAAATTGTTATTTAATAACTTAATTTTAATTTCAACATGATAATTGTGACAAAAATATTATATTTCCCAATAATATAGTGTTAGAGTTTAAGTTTTATTTTTGTACACCGTGTCTTACTACTGGTTCAGGTTATACATAATTATAATAGTTACTCAAATAGGGTAGGATTAGGAAGGAAGGGCCTTAGAGATAATCTATCCCAATTGCATGGAAGGAGAGTAGAAAAACCTTAAGGATAAACCACCTTCAGTAGATCTGACCGGGATTGTAGCCCTGATCTATCCATCTTCAGCAGTTTAGTCGAACACGAAAGGGACGCCTTAAACCATTCTGTCATTGAAGCGGATATGAAGTTCCATTCAATTAAATTAACCTCAGAATGAATAAAAAATATAAAAATGTACACACAATTTAGCTCATTATAATTTAATTTGTCCATTTGGTGACCTGGCGTTCTAGTGGTAAGGTGTTACATTTCTGTCATAGGGGTCCTGGGTTCAATCCTTGGTTCCAGCACAGATTTATCTGATTGCCAAACAATTTCTTAATCTCTGACAAGACGTGTATTAATTACAACTTGTGAATGTGTGGAATACCAGGCCTCCACCGTGGTACGAATCCCACGTTAAACTGTAGGTCCTCCATAACATCTCACAATCATTCTACCATTACACATTAGCGAGCGTAAAAAACGAACGGGTAGTAAGACGCAGTGCTAATAATAATAACTCGTCCATTCGGTTATTCCCACTGAGCTATCCAATCTCTTTCCATTTGTGTAATTATTTAAAACAATAGTTATGTAAATGTGTTTGATAATGAGTTAAGGCTGAAACACCGAGAATTAAATGATAATTGATAGCTTAGTGGTAGATATTTTCCCCAATAAATCAGAGATTCGGATCCGTTCATTGGGTCCAGGTGTCACTTTTTAACTATATAAATATATAATAGCACTGTGTCACTGGCCACATATTGGAATCAACCATGCAATATTAATTGCGTTCAATCAAAGCCATATAACGATTTAGAGTAGGGCTTATTATTATATTAATATAAGGTAGCTCTAATTAAACTAACGATGACATTCATCTGTCATTAAAAAACAAAATAATCTAAATACTAGTCAGGTAAAAATTAAACTGAATACTATATATTGATGTTTAGTAGTAATAATTTTATTTGTAATCATATTAAGGTTTTTTGATGTATTTTTCAATGTTAATTTTTTAATGTATTCTATTCATTTTTACCTTGTTTTATAATTTAAGGACTAGCAGTTTTACACGCCCTTCACACGGTTAAACAGCACTAGAACTATATCCAATTAGAACGTTCAAACCCCGGCTGTCTACTTTCTTATAGTTTCTCATTGTACAATCCTGAGATAGCTATGGCAATTACAAAACAATCCTGGCAAGAATAAATTAAAATAAAATAAATCTTTGAATCGGATTATTAAAATATCAAAATATGTTTCCATAAACTGAGTGGACAAACAAACTCAACCGATCAACAACGTATTATTTGCCTAATCACGATCATAAAATATGATAAGCAAACTAATTAGCATTATTATAGGAATTTGTTGGAAAAAAGAGCATCAAATTTCACCAATGATCAAAAACAAAAAAATACTTTGTTACATAAACACATTTGATAAAATACATCATAGTTTTCCAAATATTTTAACGGTTCACAAAGCTATGCTGCCAGTTTGTTTATCCTTATCGTAATTATAAATAGGTGTGTAAGAGTCCTGATATGGGGAGTGTAAGTGCCCCTTAAGTGCTATTTAGACCGTATTTTGACCACATAGTCACATATACATCAATCAGAAACATGGCCATATAATGTAAGATTGACTAGAAAAGTGGAGACCATGTAAATGAAGTTTGTGAGGAGCATGTTAACTGTCACGAGGAGAAATAGGATAAGAATGAAGTTATCCGTGAAAGATGGAGTATAATATTATATAATAGAGAAAGAAAAACTGAGATAGTATGGTCACTTAATGAGGATGTAAAAGGAGAGAAAACCAAAGATAATGATAGAGTATGGAGGAAAAAGACCACAAGGTAAACCAAGGAAGTGATGGAAGTGGCAGATATAAAAGATTGTGCAGTGAGAGGAAAAGAATGTAAGCGATTAAAGGAGTAAGAATGTTGGAGGGATAGAGAGATATGGGGGCATTATACTAAACCAAGGACACCTAAGCTACGGCCCGCGTGTCATATATGGACCAGCAATATTTAAATCTGGCCCACATAATAGATATTGTAAAATGTGTTGCAATGAGAAGGTATTTTTTTAAAGCACAATAAAACTGTATATCTGTAAAACCATGCCAAAATAAACATTTCGAAACTAGGTAAATCATGCTCAACAATATATTACAATGTTTGTATTCTGTTATTCATGTGAACAAGTGTTTGCAACCAGGAAAAATCTGAGAGTAAATATGTAACTTTAGGTTAGGCGCTAATTTAACCTTCGGTTTTAGTTTTGCTATTGCATAGCTAATGGATCCTTTTCAAAGATAGCCTTTGGTATTTGTTTATTAATAGATTTTTTTTCGTTTGCTAATACAACATTCAAACTTTTTACCATATTGAAAAGTTTTTTATCTACTTGCCATTTTCCACCCTCTATTTTTAAACTCCACCCTTTTCAGCTTTTATGGTTACTATGGGGTGGTCCTTTTACAAACTTAGCAAATTTATACTTTCTTCCATGCAGAAAATAATGTACAAAAATAATTTTGGAAAGATTATATTAGTCACCACCCCTTTCAGTTCCCACATTCCCATTTAAAGAGTTTATAATTTATTTTGTTATATTGCGTGTTGTATTTACATGATTGACAAATTTTAATTTTAAACGACGCCAAAAATAAGTGAAGATATTAGTTAAGTCAATTTGGAGCGCTTCTATTTCCCGGGCTTCAAATTTGAAATTATATAAGTATAGACGTCATTCGGATCTCCAGGAAGCTCTATTGACTAAAAAATGTATAGCTTACACTTTATATGCCAACAAAAAGGTTTTTATATAGATTTTAGAAATCTTGAAGGGACGCCACTTCTTCATTCTTAAATTAAAGGATCAGACCTACTGATTGTTTTGGGTTGTACTTATATAGTCAACTGACGAATTTCAATCTTGCAACACATTGAAAAGTAGTTTGTTATTTTAGTTTTTAGAATTTTGAAGCCGTTCATTTCATCAGTCTACCTTCTATGTAGCATATATTTAACATTTATTTTGTTATTTGAGTTATCTCTCTACATTCCAAGCAAATTTCAATTTTATGCTTTACCTAAAAGTTTTTCTTTTAATTTTACTACTCTCGCCCTCCTCCTCTAGTTTATACATTTGAAATATTCGGTCTTTTGTGGGGTATAGAGTAGTCATTATATCTTCCTACCAAATTTCAGTTCTCTACCACACAGAAAATTTGTTTTATTACTTCCGGACATTGTAAAACTCCTCAATGATTGAAACAATTCCTGTTTATAAATTTTGAGTTATAAGACTCATTTGGTTAACTAGAGGTGTCCTTGAACCGGCCTAACAAATTTAAATTATTTATCTCAACAAAAGGTAACATTTTAGAAAACATATTCATATTTGTCTATGGTAACCATTACTTTTGTATAACTACATGTTACAATTTATCATCATGTTTCTTTAATTTTGTTTTTGCAGTTTCCATGAATATGGTACTTTAAGTACTGAAAGATTTCGAAATGTAGTAATTACAGCAACCTCTCTAATGCTGGATTCACTAAAGAGTAATGGGACAAGGAATCAGATAATACTTAGATTATTACTTCAATAAAATTAGTTTGGCAGATGCTAACCTTAAAATTCATAATTTTTTAAACTTCTGCTATATAACATATTTAAACTCAAAACCTTATTTTGTCCATTACATTTTGGATTTTCCGAATTCCTTGTATTATGACACTTAATTACTTCAATATAATGTGTTGGGCAGATGTTAACCTTGAAATGTAAATGTTATATTTTAACCTCAGAACATATTTGAACTTAAACATTTTTGATTTTCATATTATATTGTATATTTGAAGGTTTTGTCAGAACATCTTTAACGTGTTAACAAATATTTTTAGACTATTCGTCAACTTGTTGTGTTCCAATTGATGATGCAATAATAATTTTATGTTATATGTTCTTATATTACAATATGTTTATTCACTAGAAGTATATCTCAGACATACTTATTGACTTGTAATTCGCTTAATACACCAACCAATTTTTTTACAGTTTAATTTATTACATTAAATTATCTGTATGGATCTCTAGAACAACGTATATAAGTTTTAACTTTTAATCAACCAAAAGTGTTGTTTTCCTGTTTATGCCCCCACCCCCATTCCGTTTGTTTCCCGAATCCAAAATAAATATTTAGCTTTTGAAGCCCTTAATATTTATTTGGAGATTTGATTTTATCTCCCTGCTGAGTTTGAGTTTTCTATTACATTGGTAAGTAGTTATTTACTATTAGTTTAGGAAATTTTTAACCTTCAATCCCGTTTTTTCAATTAACTTTTAGAAAATTAAAATTTTAAGACTTATTTGACATTATCTGCCGTCTATCTATCTGTTTCTGGAATTAGATCAGAATCCATTTAATCGATCAACTTAAAACTTGTTATCTATTATTTTCATAAATTTTTCCATCGTTTATTTTTGTAATTAGCCATACAATCCTAAAATTAAGGATTATTTTCTTAAGGGCAAAAAAAAACCTTTTTCTCAATATTCGCCTACACAATTTTGAACAGAATTTTTAGATTGGCTCTGTTTGTTTAACATTAGAAACAAATTGAAGCATTTCATTTATTGCATTGCAAAATCTCTCTTTTCGGGTTCAAGGCTTCATGAAAAATCAACGTCCTTCCAAATATTGAGTTATATTTTTTTACAAACACAATACTTATCCGAGGAGTCATGAAAAAGTAAATATCAACTTCAAATTCAATAATATGTTATAGGAGATAATTGAACTTTAAATCAAAAGCGGGATCTTAAAGACTGTAGTAACGATAACAAAATGATCTAATTTTTAAGATGATCATTTACTTAATGGAGGAAGTGAGGTCTAATATTAATATAAATAATACTTCGTTAAATAAACTCTTAGCTTTATTTAAAATATAATTAAATCAAAATTGACGCATAAACCTAATTACCATTCAAATATATTATGCATTTCATGATTTTAAGTCAATTAAAGCAATTTTCACCTACCACCATTACTAAATGAGATGGTGGGTTCTACCTCTGAGACGTGTATGGAGTTCCGGCAGGCCGGAGTGAAGAGTATTGTTTAGGAGGACGGTATTGTCTGCATGAAGACCGACTGTTCAGTTTGATATGGTGTGTGCCCCACTCTAGGACTGCGTTTATGCGCGAGGGCGCACGCTCACCCATTTCAGATAGAGAGGGAATTACAGTTTAGGAAAGAGAAAGGATCAAAGTTTTTGAAGAAGAGAGTGAAAAGGACAAGAGCGTAGGATAATTGGAAAGAATATAAGCTTGAACGGAGAGATAAAAAATATTGAAAATACCACGAAAGATAATTATAAGAATAGAAAAGACAAAACTAAAGATGGGAAGAGATAAGAGGTTATCAACAATATTATGATAGCATACAGACCTAAATAAAAAGCCATATATATAATGATTGAATAGTGAAAGAGGAGAGGTAGATACGAAAAGGACGGCAAGAAAGTCTGGTGAAAGTTGAGGGGTGTAGAAAGAGAAATAATACAATAGAAATAGTAAGGAAGCAAACTATAGAGAACGCCAAACAAACAAGGGTTAGCTCTAAAGAGTCATAACAGAGGCAAACGAGAAAGAAATAGAATCAGCGAGAACGACGGGAAAGGAAGAGAGCCAGATAGAGTGGAGGAGTTTCCCCATAGAGCTAGCAAAAGGGGGCCACACGTCATGCTACACATTGCCTGCTTGACAAGAAGCTTATGAGAATTATCTTGTAAGCAGGGAGGAAGGAAGGTTGCTTGTATTTCAATCACGGGGCTGCCCAGTTTGTTTGTATGCCGTGAAAAACAAAGTTCGTGTGGGACAGAGACAGATTTTGTTGAAGTTTGACCTGTTTCAGAATTGAGTTGCAGCCAAGCTATTTATTTATACAAAATGGAATGATTAGATAAATTGCAGCTGTGAATCTTCTTTGAATAACTAATATACAATACAATATACAATATATAATATACTATATACAATTTTGTGTGCCAGATCCTTTAAAGTTTTCCACAACATGTCCAAAAAAAGGTTTTTATTATCTTACTATATATTGTATTTAAAATTTCACATCTATAATAGCCTTCAATCCAATTTGTATACTTTTGTTTTGTCAAATGTTCAATAATATTCCTACATGGGACAAAAATGGCTGAATTTTTTGTTTAAGACTCAACTAGTATTTACTCCTGTTTTTTCCAGGGAGCACGTGCTCATTTTAAATAGTAATATAGCCTCATTATTATTTTAAGATTGATATAAAATAATAAAATTAAATAATTTATTAATATAAAGACAGGATAAAATACATGAGCATCATAGTCTCTCAAAGAGCATCATGGTTCACCAAGCTATGACACCATACATTGTCTATTTAAATCATTATATCACACCTGTATAGGAGAAAGCTAAACTTTAATATTTAGCTATATGATAGTAGCGCTATGGATCACCTTTAGGATAAATCTTTACATTTTTTGTTTATTATTTTTAGATTCTTTCGTCTACCCCTAAAAAATTTAAATTGTCTACCATATAAAAATATTTGTTTTCTATTAGTTTAGCAGTTTTGATGGCCCCTCACTTTTCATCTATTTCCCTGACCTCTATTTTTTAATTTCCAAACATCTCAACTTTTACGTTATCTGAGGTTATCCTTTTACCAATTTACCAAATCTAGATTTTCTTCCGCACTGAAAGGTAGATTTTCTAATATTTTTGGAGAAATGTCAAGCTACTGGCTCTCCCCCCAACCCATTACGGTTCACACATTCCCATATTAAAATTTTAAGACATACTTGGATATCTGCCTGCATAATTTCAACTTTCAACCCCTCCTCTTGGAAATAGTGTTCTACATTGGATGTATACATTTTTAGCTCTTACATTTCCCGTTTTTCAATTTTGGGGTTATATTTATTCAGATATAATGCGGTTGTCCGGGAAGGTATATTTACTAACCCGACAAATTTCAATTGTATTCAAAACCAAGAAGGTTTTTTTTCTTGGCCTAGACCATTTTTAGACCAATTGGCATCAATTTTGAAATTTCAAATATTCAATATTTTTTAAATTTTTGATTATTTGGTGCGGTTGCCCTAATATCTTGCCAGTATTTACATCTTATACCAAACTTAGAGACATTTTTTATATAAGTTTTAAAATTATTAACTCTCCTTCAACCCTAATCTTGATTTTAAAATTTTAGAAAATGTCATACTTTTCTAGTTATTTGCCAAATTTATATTTTATAACATACTAAAAGGTGTTTCTTTCATTCCTCACTTAACTAACTAGACGGGATTATTCCCTTTTGTAATTACAAATTTTAAAAATGTTAGGATCGTTGTGTAAACCCAATGGAAAGAGAATTTTGGAAGGACCTAGATGGACTGGAGATAACTTTCTCAAAGTAGGGTTAGGGTGTAATGAGGTAGACTGGATAGAAACGAGCTCAAGATAAAGATAGGGGGAGTTATGATGTGGATTGGATAGAAATAGCACAAGCTAGGGTTAAAAGTTTTAATGAGGTGGACTGGATAGAACTAGTTCAAGATAGGGATATGATTTGATGGGGTTGGATGGATATAACTAGCCCTAGGTAGGGATATGCTGTAATGAGGGGGACTGGATATGACTAATTCAAGAAAGGGATAGAGTATAATGAGGTGGACTGGATAGAACTAGTTCAAGATAGGGATATGATTTTATGGGGTTAGATGGATATAACTAGTTTAAGATAAGGATACGATTTGATGGGGTTTGATGGATATAACTAGCTCTAGGTAGGGATAGGGTGTAATGAGGGGGGCTGGATAGGACTAGTTCAATATAGGGATAGAGTATAATGAGGTGGACTGGATAGAACTAGTTCAAGATAGGAATATGATTTGATAGGGTTAGATGGATAGAACTAGTTTAAGATAGAGTTAGGGTGTAATGAAGGGAACTGGATAGAACTAGCTCAAGATCAGGTGTGTGCATTTATAAGTACAGCAATGATAATTCTAATTCCTAATCCCATAGAATAGGTAAGTCATATGCCATTAAAATATTGTATCTCAGTCAATACTAACCTAACCAAATACGTTTTGTTGATAATTTGTATATATGATATTTTCTGTAAGGGCAATTTATTAACCATTTACTTAAATGAAGCACATTCAAACAATTAGCGGGTCTCTTGGCAGCTGACCTATAGGTCCCAGGCTCAATTCCCTGCTGGTAAGAGGGGATTGTTTCGAAAGTAGATTAATTCCTATTGGCTCAAGGGTTTGTATAAAGAGTATTAAGTTAGGTTAAGCGCTTAATTGACTCAACACCCTCATACTCACTATCACCATCCTTTCATCTCATCGGGACACGGAAAGAACCTCGACGGAGAGGATGTACGATAAGTAAATTTGGGCGTCTCCTGGGAAACGGTACATTAGTACTGGATAATGTTAACATTACTGGGGTGGTAGTGATAAAACACATACATTCTGTTACAGTTTTATTATCTAAACAATTATGAGTAATCGTTTTCAACTGTATTATTATAAATTAAATATATTACCAGGAAATACTTAAATTGACAAACTTAATCTGAAACTTTGAGTTAAATTTTTACTCTATAATTAAAGCCATTTTAAAAAAAATGTTAAGTAGAATAATTTAAATAATTTCAAATCAAATTTATGAATTTGGTGATTTATCCTAGATTGATTAATATTTTACAGTGATATAATTGTTTTTTTTGCCATGAACACCAACATTAATATAAGTATATTTTATTAATGACATTGTTATTAACGTCCACTCAAAAGATGATCTCTTTAAGTCAACAAAACATTAATCACTTCTTGTATAGATTGCCATTGTTTTTCGCGTTCCCACGAAAGCCGGCAGTAGTAAAGAGATTGATAACAGTAACAAAGGTAATCTTAACTTCCACCCTGTCGAGCCCATTATTAAAAATATCGTCTACTTCCATTTTTACGGTAGTTCAGGATAAGATTAAATTGTTTTAGCCCTTCTATGGTTTTATTGGTAGCAACATTATATACTGTATTAACGCTTACAATTATTTTCCTTTAACCCACGCTAAAGATGAGACCAGCTAAAACATTAATCTAGCTGTAAATTTTTGCAAGAAGTTAAAAAAAGCTAATATGAAATTCTAAAGGTTTATCCTAAAAACACGAATATATGGCCAATAATTAATATATTTTCCTTAATTCATGAATACAAAACAATATTTTTACGAGGTCTCTATGAATGTGAAACGTGATCTTTTACCTTACACGGCAAAAAAAGTAAATTAAGATGTTCGAAAATCAGGGTTTTATCAATATATCTGATCCAAAAATGAATAAGAATACTGTGGAGTGAAGGAAATTACATAATGACTAGTTGCATACCCTGTATTCATCAAAATATATATTTAGGATACTTAAGTCTCGTAGATTACGTGGGGCAGAGCACACAGGATTAATGAGAGTTTCTAGAACCTTGGTCAGGTATTAACTAGGAAACCCAATGGAAGAGATTATTGGGAAGACCTAGATGCAGGTGGAAGGATAACATTAGAAGGGACCTGAAAGATCTACTGTGTAATGATGTGGACTGGATAAATAGGAGATAGAATAAGATAGGATAAGGTGGTGTACTTTTATAAGTGCGGCAATGGACCTTCAATTTCCAAATGCCATCATAGTATAAATAAATAGAGAATCCATTTGTATCTTCAGGGAGGAAAAGACAAAGACTGTTGTTACTTTTTATTTGTAGTTCTGCATCCACTAAAAGGTATACAATTAACAACCTTCAAGTAGGTTCAATTAGTTTCTGTGTAGCCGATTATTAAAACCTTATTGAGCTGAAAATTGATAGCAATGTGAATATGTTAGCACTTAAACTAACTGACCATATTTAGTAATAATATTTACAGTTTTTTCTATCAAAGATATGAAGCTGAAACAATCTAGTATAACCAATCATAACCTAACAAAAATTGTGTTCCTTAATTCACGCGGACATAAAATAAAAAGGTCAATTATTTAATATAAAATCTCTTTTCAGTGTGGACTATCGTTAGGTGCACTGTGGCAACTGTGCCTTAGTGAGAAAATGCCAAATGGTTTTACTCCTGAAATATACACTTAAATTGAAGGTATTAATTTGTGCTTCCTCTTTATAATACATCTAAATAAAGGTATCTCATATACTGACCCTTGTATCATGTTTATAAATTATTTTATCTAAATTTCTGCCCGGTCTATCATTTACCTATATGAACGTCTCTCACTGTCTGTCTCTTGTATCATGTTTATAAATGAATGCATCTTTTTGTCTGCCTTTTCTATCATTTACAGTTCCTTAATTAACGTGTCTAATTTTCTGCCCCTTGTCTCATGTATGTACAGTACGTTAATAAGGGTGTCTAATGGTTTGCCCCTAATATTATGTATCTTAATGAACTTGTCTAATTATCTGTTTTTGTGTGATTAACCTTAATAAACATGTATAACCTATTGCCCCTTTAGACATGTACCTTAATGAAGGTGTACAAAAGTCTCTCCCTTGTATTATGTACCCTAATGAAGGTCTCTGAATGTCTTCCCCCTGTTCATGTACCCAAATGAAGGTATCTGAATGTCTTCCCCTGTATCATGTACCCTAATGAAGGCTACATATTCGTTGATTACTTTCTCTATAAATAAATTTTAAGCATTATTTTCTATAATTGAATTTTAAATACTTTTAATATTTTAAAAAAGTATTTAGAGACGTTAATGAAAGGGACAAAATTTATATTCTCTAGAAATATAAGTTCTAACTTAATTGGAAATTTTAAAAGGGTCTTGTTCAATGTTAAGTTTGTTTGTTCATGAGTTCCATTTTAAGCGTGCCAAGAGTGATCAAGGTTTTGAGAAATAAATATAGTTAATATAATGGTAATTAATCCTAGAAGCTAGCATACACATAGTAAGAATAAAATATGTCAAGATCGAGTTTATTTGGACTTGTAATAACCGTAATCAGTACTTACACAATTTTCAAAATATATCAATTTAATCCATCCTATTATTTGTCTGAGCAACAATAGTATTTCCTTAGTACAGCATGAAACTTATAAAATTGTTTCTACAACTTACCAAGACAAGTATGCACAAATTCTGGAAATAAATAATTTGGTTTCATCCTATATAAATACTCTCGGTATTCACTTCCTGGGAGTAAAGGATATCATTAAAAAGTTTTTTTGATAAGGGCTAACATTCTAAAGATAAATAATTCAAGGCATAAATGTATAATGTAAATTCATTAAGTTTTATCAAAGATACACGAAAATAATTGTTTAAAATTGATTTATATTACTGGATGGAATAAATAAAGAAACACTACTCAACAGTATTTACAACAAAATAAATATATAGTATTATAGAACATTGTATACAAATTTAAACTATACTTAATTTAGTGTTGGACTTTTTAGCTTTAACAAGAGTGTACTAAGATATAAAATGTATTATTATTATTATTAGCACTGCGTCTTACTACCCGTTCGGGTTATACGCACTTAGCTAATGTGTAATGGTAGGGTGATTGTGAGATGAAATGAACGACCTACAGTTTAACGTGGAATCCGAACCACGGTGGAGGCCTGGCATTCCTCACATTCACAAGATGCCTTGTCAGAGGTGAAGGAAGGGTTTGGTAATCAGATAAATCTTTGCCGGGACCGAGGATTGAACCCCGGCCGCCAGCATAGAAGTCTGACACCTTACCCCTAGACCGTAAGATATAAAACCATCAACAACTTTTCATTACAGTTGTAATTATTTATTATTCATATACGAGTTGAAACAGGAGCTTACGCTTATGATATACTTTCCAAGGTTGTAAATAAAATTATGTCACCAACGCCCTAAATTGGAAGGCGTGTTTATATAAACATTTGAAGTTGTGAGTAGCGGATGATATAACGGGTGCTACTAGGATTATTATGATGAATCAATAAACCAAATAAACTAAAAGCGCCGACTCGAAAAGGAGGTGTAGGCAAGACGTAGCTAGAAATCAGGCCAGTCACCCAGTTTAAATAGGAGGGTTTGAAGCCCTCGGGGCTGACTATGAGAGATCGTAAGCTGGGAGGACACGCTGCTTATCACGAAGCCACGCGGGCTAACTCGTTGGGTTCATCAAGTACCAGTCGGGGCTGCCGCTCGAGCCTAGGGAAGCAGGTTCAACGACCGCCCAGGGACCGCCTAGCTGTTAGTCAGGCCATAGGTAGATCTCATAGCACTCACTTCTCTAGATTCACTAGCTTCTTCATCTTAACAGCACTTTTATCATCACATTTGTAATAGTCTTAGTAGAATTAATAAACCTTTAAAAACCAAGTCCATCATCAATCACGAGCTCATAAATGTATCTATATAATCTCCCCTCTATCTTTGGCCAAAAACATCCTGAAAGATCTCCAGGCCCACACACATTTACACATAAATAAATTGAGCGATTAGCAATGACCGAGAGAGCTATCATAGAATAAAAAGGTGTAAAATGTGCAAAAAAAAGATTAAAGGGCAAAAAAGAAAAAGTATTTTCAAAAATTAATTTAAAAAGGGTAGAAATATTAATTAAAAAGGGTAAATCTGTAAAAGATATGTAAAGGATAGAAATAAAGAAAGGTCAAACATGGTATTATTTTAGGTTAAAAATGTTAAAAGGTGTAAAAAGTGCAAAAAGGGTAAAATAGTTGTGATTAAATCTAATCAAAATAAAATTAATAATTTTTTTACAGCATTTACATATATATTTTTTTCCATCCCATTTACTATTTCTAGCTCGTATAGATATTTTACACTTTTTACCCCTTTCACATCGTTTACCCTCTTTACGGCATTAATTTTTTTATTTTTTTATCTTTCTTTCCTCGTTTTACCCTTTTTACCCTTTTACTTCTTTTATACCTTTTGCTACGTTTTGCTTTTATAACGGTTTTATTTCACTCCTTTTACCATTTATACAATTTTTATTTTTATTACATCTAGTTTTTACCTTTTTACCATTACTACCATTTTTGCCCTTTTTATTATATTTGTTCTAAAATGGCTTTTTTTTTACAGTTTTCCCAGTTTGATCCTTTTCTAAGTTCTCACAATTTTAGCTCTTTTGATCTTATTGCCCATATGTTTCTTTTTACTCTTTTTGGTCTTTTTCCCGTTTTTCACTTTTTACGCTTTCTTAAATTAAATATCTAGCTCAGCCGCTGAAAAATATTTTATAGTAGAAAGGTGTTAAAAGCGAAAAAATGTCATGAAGTTTAAAAAGAATAAAATGAAAATTTAATCAGATTTTTTAAAAACATGGTAAAATGGTTATTAAAAAGCCTAAAATTGTAAAATATACTAAATAGGTTAAAAGGTTAAAAAGGTAGAGAGATTAAAAATGGTAAAAAGGGTAAACGGTTCAAAACGGAAAAAAGACAAAAAGGAGAACAAGGAGTATAAAGGATCAAATATAACCGTGTGGAAATAGCAAAAAATATAAAATTATAAAAAGGTAAAATGTGTAAAAAAGTAAAAAGGGTAAAAAAATTGGTAAAAGACAAGTATAATCTGAATCTTAAAATTCCACCTTTCAACTGCACATATTCGTGCACAAGTTCTACCATAGCCCGAATTCCACAAATGTATGAAATATATTACTAAATCAGTCTATATCACGGGGCTAGTAGGCTATGTGTTGACATTTTGGGTTCAAATTAATCAATATGGATCAAATTAAAATATTGAGAGAGAATTATTCAAATGTTTGCGTAAATAAACATGGTGAGATCCTACCTGCTGCTGAAGATCCGATGACAGTAACCCAAGTAGTCCTACCTGGGGTTGTGATGATGAACTTGAAGAACCACACGTCTTTATTTGGTGTTCACTTCATACACACATAATTATGCCAGAAAAGATGGTTTATTAAAATAAGTGATACTGAATAGTAGTTACAAGAATTGTGAGCCACGGTGGTGACGCAATTCCACCTTCGGGAGAATTACTTTGCGGATTAAAGAAAAAACACGCGTAAAAACACACGAAAGCAAAATGTACCACCCTTACAAAAATAAATTAATGTAAAAGAAACATGTGATAACTATATTAAATAATAATGAATTAATATAAGAAATATTTATGTAATTAAACAATAATTAAATTTATATTTAAATAATAAAATTTAATGAATAAACATAGACAAACCCTTCATTTTATTATTTTAAAATTAATATTTAAACATATGATTACTCCTTGGCTATAAATATAAATTTATATGCTATAATTATACCCTTTTATTTCTCTGTAGAAATACAAAGCTTTAAATATGAATAAGTTTAATAAAACCACGAATGATATAACAGTTACTTTCTCCGCATCATTCTACTCACCTGAGCTATACTCAGAATAAATACGCTAGTGAATTAAGAATGAGGAACGTGGACATTATACTAAAAGTATGCTTATGGTTCTTCTCGGGTTATTATAGACACATCCTTAGAAGGAACTGTCTTCTGCACGACGTCATAGTAAATAAGGTCGAAGAAAAGAGGAATAGAAGAAGGAGGATTCAAATATTGGATGGCTTGAAGGAAATAGAACATTCTTATAAATGAAGGAGGAGGCAAAGGACAGGGTGCATTGAAATTCTAAGTTCACTGACAAAAGGAATGAACCTGTCGTAAGATAGAACACCTATTAGTAAAATGATATATTTACATGAATACTGAGTGCTTAGTTTAGTCTGAAAACCTAGAAATAATATTAGATAGAACTTAGGGTTATTAATGGAATTTAGAGCAAAAATAAATAATTATTAAAGGGGAATAAATGGGGCACCAAT
The DNA here is from genome assembly GCA_902141375.1 of Timema poppense. Lineage (NCBI taxonomy): Eukaryota > Metazoa > Arthropoda > Insecta > Phasmatodea > Timematidae > Timema > Timema poppense. Next base: position 242,405 of record CABFOV010000020.1, on the reverse strand, counting down.
TAATGTCAGTATTTATGTAGTTTTTAACACATAATTTTTGGCCAAAATGAATAATCTATTACTTCAGTAGATACACTAAAGTTTTATTTGCTGCGCATAGTACTCAACACTTATTGAATATTTGTAATAGGCATCAAAGAATTTGACTAAGACTTTTTAACATAATATAAATCCTCTTTATTTTTATTCCCGTCTCCTTATTAGATAGTAGCTTAGTCTTTTATGAAGATATGTTTCAGTATTATTATTATTGCTATCACACCATATTTAGGTTTTATTTATGATAAAAATGTTTTTCTGTTAAGTATATATTATAAGAACGTTAGTAACAATTTTGAGGTTTTATAATATATAAACACTTTTTGTGGGATAATCATCTCATATTATTAGAAAGTTTCTGAAAATTTTAAAGTCCCTAATGTAAAACTTTTTGTGGGAACCCACAAAAAGATTTTTATATAGGACCTACAAATTTTCACAGATTTATTTTCATGTATTTACAGAATATCCTCTTTTATCATAAATAAAACCTGTAGATGGTGTAACATCAATAATAACACCAAAACATTTCGTCATAGAAGACTAGTCTTCTATAAAATAAGGATAAGGGAATAAAAATAAATAAGATAAATTTTTGTCATTTATTACTCCTTACTAAACCAAATATGAACATTATTAAAAACGGGACTTAATATTGTAAATTAAAAAATCTTTCTCAAAAACGATTCTATCATCATACTAATATTATAAAGAGGAAAGATTTGATTTTTTGTTTGTTTGTTTGTTTGTTTGTTTGAAATGAATAGGCTCCGAAACTACTGGACCGATTTAAAAAATTCTTTCACCGTTGGCAAGCTACACTATTCCCGAGTGACATAGGCTATGTTTCATTTTCAAAAAAATTAGGGATGCTTACTAAAACTTGAATAATCTAACCCAAGGTGTAAAAAAATAAACAAAAAACTTCCTTCAATCGCGTGCGCTGCGAAAACTATTAATGATAGAACAAAATGATGTATTACAATTTTTCAGGACACATCACTATCTATAAAAATGTCGCGACAGCATGTCTCTATCTTTTATAGTTACGTCACAATAAGCGTCCTTTTATTTAAAAAAAATTATTAAAATACCACCGCTAGAAAAGGCTCTTTATTCGTACCTAGGTATTGATCGTTATCAAAATAAATAGAACATTATTTAAGACTACTTCAATACCTTCATATCACCTTTTAAATGATTCGATTTGGATATTCCATTCAAAAGATATCACGAGTTTAAATAATAGAAAAAACTCCGCTCGGCTAGCTAGCGGTCGTGCTCGGAATTATAATGTTGATAATGTTTTGTCGATTGATAATAATTT
>CABFOV010000020.1:132450-238150 GCA_902141375.1 Timema poppense | reverse complement strand
TGGGGGGAGGGGGGGTGGGGGGGGGTCCATGTTTTGGTATTTCAACCGATGAAAGCCTAGAGGAAGTATGTATTCTTTTTTTTAGGGATGCTCCCTTCAATTCTTTTAATAATCGATTGTCTTGAATCCTTAAGGTTATTTGAGATTAAATTCAAAAAAATTCTGATTCTATGATTCGTAAGAGATATTTTTAATCAAATTTAAAATATCAATAATTTTTAAAGATATTACGTAATTTATATTAATGGAGCTATATTATGTTATATTTGACATGTTTAATGAGTTTAAATATTTATGATCAAATTTAACTAGGAATAATAATACTGGAGTAAAAATTAGGAAAATAATACCGCCGGGAAATTCATAAAATTATTTGGTCTGTAAGTGGTTATCACCTCACTTGTTTTCAACGGATGTAAAACTCTGAATTAATAAAACAATAATGTTACAGGTTGTTCTCGATGGGTGTGAAAATTGGTATTTTAGCTTACAAGATGAATATAAAATTAGGTTGTTCGAAAACAAGGTGATTGGGAAGATATTTAGTCCAAGAAGGAATTACGCTAATGGGAATTAGAGGAAGTTATAAAATTATTAGTTACATACCGTGCACTCATCACAAGACATTGCTAGGATAATAGATTATCACAGATTACGGTTGGCAGGACATGCAACGTGAATAGGAGATTATTTAACCTTTTTCAGGGTGTTAAGTGGTAAACACAATGGGAAGAGACAATTGGTGAAACCTAGACACAGACAGGAGGATGACATTAGAATGGACATGAAATAGGTAGGGTTTATTGAAGTAGACTAGATAGAACAAGCTCGGTCTGAATAGAATTAGCTCAAAATAGGGGTAGGGTGTAATTAGGTGGTCTGGATAAAACTAGCTCAAGATAATGATAGGGTGTAATGAAGTGGTCTGGGTAGAGATAGCTCAAGATAGAGATAGGGTATAATGAGGTGGTCTGGATAAAACTAGCTCAAGATAGTGATATGGTGTAATGAAGTGGTCTGGGTAGAACTAGCTCAAGATAGTGATAGGGTGTAATTAGACGGTCTGGATAGAACTAGCTCAAGATACGGATAGGGTGTAATGAGGTGGTCTGGATAGAGTTAGCTCATTATAGAGATAGGTGGCGTATTCTGAATGCGCGTCAATGATTTTTAACTTTCCTAATGCCATAGAGTAAATAAGTATTCAAAATTATTAAGAACAGGACAATGGAACCCACAAATAATATTTTTAAAATAAATTTAAAGAAAACTTCAGTTTGGACTAAATCAGGAATACTATCTTTATAAAATATTTTTCATTGTCAGAAAGTAAGTGTATAAACAAAGTATGAATTTCTTTATTTTATGACAGATTGGGTACTCCTTTGTTTTAAGCCCAATTTCAAAATTATTTTATTCTTTTCTTAACATATTTGGTATTATAATAACATATAATAATTTGTAAATTCGTTCATTAACATGCAAATACATTAATTACGATAAATATTAAGGTCAAAATCTAGGAAACACGATATAATCTCTGTGTTTTTGATTTTTTTAGAGCAAACTTTTTTTAGTCAAAATAAATAAAATATTGCTTGATAAAAAACAAAGAGTTTAATATTCTTTCTACGGTGATATCAACAGTTGTTGAATATCTGTCATGATCATAGTGGGATTAGTTGAAACACCTTTTAAATTAATAGAAAAAGTTGTCATTAAATGCCAGGACAGAAACTCAACATCTGTTGATTTCACCACGTGAAGAAAATTAAACTTTATTTTTATACTGAAGAAATATTAGATTTATTTTGACAAAAACGGTTTTACCACAATAAACTGGAAAAACCCTATCTTTTTTTCGCATCCCTTAATTTCTCAATTTTATCTTTAAACAGACCAATAATATGTTCATATATTTGGTATTATTCATTAGGCTAGCGAATACACCAAAATGGGGAGCTAAATCATTGATAAAAGATTTAAAATAATAATATTATATAGCTTCTTTTTTGCTCCTTCATCAACCTGCTTCAGTTTTTTATTTATTTTCACAAAAAGATAAGTAAAAAAATTAGCTGGAAAGTTGAGGAAGTACGAAAAACAGATTTAGGTGCCAGTGAGTTTTGAAAGGGGATGGATGTACCTTAAAGAGAAAGGAGTGGTGGAGTGATGGGCACATTTGGTGGGGGAAAGGGACGAAGAAAGGGAGGGCATGTATTTATAATGATCCTACATGAGGATAACTAACAGAGGAGGTAAAACTTTGATAATAAAAATAGCACATTTAGGTAGAGGTAAAAAAAAAAAAATCACTTAACACGATGAAGCCGAGGGTAGGCTAAATGAACTTGTTATTGACGGGTAGACTATACAATGTTGCCAAGCTACCGGCCAGAAATCGAGAGAGAAAAAGATTGGTCTCTTCAACGTAGCTCCTCTCTCACTGACTTCTTGCAAGCAACAGTTTTAACAGTTGGCTGTGGGGGTGAACAACTTTCTTAACTTTTTCGCAGACAGTTTCACGTTACTTTAAGACTACGAGGATAGTGTTCAAGAGGAAGACGAGAAAAAGTGTGTGATGTGTTCTGGCGATTTCATTTGAAGACAACCCAAAATATTAAGACCCACTAAACTGTTTCCCACTAAATTATCTGTAATTATGTGAGAAAGTAAACATTCTAGAGATAAATAATACTGGTTGCATTATATTTTACTATATAATATATATAAAAAAGAGCTTGTTTTAAAAAATGCACTTCATCCAGATTGTGATGATTCTTGACGTTTTATTTGGCTCAGAACTCAAAAGTGTTTTCTAAAATCCGGTCTTCCTTTAGGACCTAAATTTTCCTATTGACCCATTAGTATTTATGTTTATCCTTGAGATACCGTCGCAATATTTTAATAATCTTCTTTTAATTTGATAATTAGATGCTATCTGATAAAACTCCGATGGAAAGTTGTGAATTTAATTTTAGCTATCTCTAATGGGGTAGTTTTTGGCAAGTGATTTTTTTAAAATTTAAATTTAAAAAAAAACACAAAGTAAGGATTTTTTCTCAAAATGGGTATCTGGAGAGATTTTCACATCATACATCTGGTGTTAAGAGTTACACGCTACATACTCACAGGTCTTGGGTTTAATCCTAGGTGCTTACAAAATTCTTCTGTGAAGAACGGTGTCAAACTCAGCACTGTGAGGACAACTGGGGATATACTAGAATAAATAAGTAGCAGATATCTTCTAGAAAACTGAGATTAACGGATGGAAGGTTCGTTGTGTAACCACGTGATAACCATTATCCTCGAATGTTGCATTAGCATAGCTAGCAGTAGCGGCCACTCGGTTGGTGTAGCTAGATTGTGTACTCATGCAATTCATTTATTTTTATTAAAACCTATTAAATAACCCTATTAAATAATTAAAATATTATCAATGATAACCATACAAAACTAATATTGTGTTTTATAAAAGTCTATTTCTACCAAACTCCTATTATAGAAGCAGCATAAATATATTTTTACATTCTGTTGGTCAAAGAGTTGCATGTATTTATATATAATATTCAGCCCATACATTAAATTTAGTATGTTTCAAAAATGAATTTACAAGCAAGATGCATTTCACGGTCATTTATTATGGTTAACTTAATGGAAGATTTGGGTTTGAATACCAATCGGATGTACTGAGGATGGGTTTTTTCCTAAATGTTGGCCAATTCTCCCCAAATGTTACTATCCTCGTCCAACTTACTAGTGTAAATTAACGCTGATAACCTGGAAGTTTGATAAGAAACAATGCAAAAAAGAAATCCTTCCAAAAGTTTGAAATATTTGTTTATAATAATAGTGATACATGTAAAACAATGATTGTATTTGAATATTATATTGTGAATTCTTAACTCAACAATTTTACTTGCTTTTTATTTGACTAAATAAAAGCAGTTATGCAAAAGTATCTTCTTGTGATTAACATTTGTTCAACAAATATTAATTTAATTTGAAATATCTAAAACAACTACATTAATAATAAGCTTATGTTCCTTAAAAAAATATGTAAATGAACCAATTTCAACAACTGCATTAATCGAGTTCATTTTTGTCGCTTTGTAAACTTTAGAGAAATGTCATTGTATTTAGAGATCCAGAATAGCCTCGAGGCTTATTGAGAGGTGATAGGCTAATCCCACAAATTATACAGACTATCTTTGTCTCACTCTCCATTCCCAATTACTAATCTAGTCTGAAGTCTCTCTACCAGAGTTATACGTAAGTTCGGATTGGGAACGGGTGAGGGGTAGCAAATTTAGTTGTGTACAAAGTAGGGCAAGCTAGTGGAAGACAAAGGTAATTGCTAAGAGATAAGCCAAATTGGAGTAATCATTGAGCATGTGCTTGATATGTCTGTAGATAAACATTAGTTCTGATAACATTTCACTGACAACACATATATACGTTTGCCTCACAATATACACTCTGGTACTATTTGATTTAACTCTTGGTTATTATAGATGCTTAATGTTTACAGTATATTCAAATAATAAATATATTATATATTACATTCATTTCCTTTTATGGACATTACTCATTAAAACTCTATATCCACAAATTTGGAATTTAAAGTTTCCTAGAATTTTAAATATCAGGAGAAAGCTAAAAATATAAAGAAATTATCTTAAAATATATTTATTTTAAAACATATAATTTTAAAATATCGTATATATGACTTAAAATAGGTGCCATTAAATTTAAATTAATTTAAATTACGTGAAAAATAGTATTTTATAAATAAAGCCTAGATCAATTATTTGAAACAAAATAAATACAAAGTAATTGTAAAATATATCAGAAGCTTTGAAACCCATCTAGGTGGCATGGTTAGCTAACGCACTAGTTTCATCTTGAGCTAGACTGCTGAGGACGAGGAGATCGAGGTTCGAATCTCACTCGGGTGAAATGGAGTTGGTTTCCCCTAAATGGTTTTCCACTCTCCCTCTACGCAAATGTGGGCTTACTTCCTCTATATTAAACTTTCACAATCCCTAACTTTAGTAACTAACTTCTACTGTTCTTCCTACCAGAATCATACTTTATCTCAGGATCCACGAGACCATTTTTTCATAATCTTTATTGGTTTTTCACAACATAAAATAACATCAGGTGATTAGGATTTTAATTTTTTTCAAATCTTAGTAAATAACATTTACCAAAAGCGCAGTATAAAAATGAGATTATTTCCGTTTGTTTTATTCTTTTATGCTACTTCACACTTTTATACTTGTAATAGCCCGTGCCCCAAATCGTAGTAGCTATCACCACAAAAGGCTAACAATGCTCAACCTTTACCACCAACCGATGAAAACCAGAACGTAGTGGGCATATCAAAGACTGGTAGTATTAAACCGTCAGTGATTGTGGTGTGCAGGTTCATTTAATTAGTACACCACCGTGACAGTATAATGAAGACTTACGACTTAGCAGAGTATTGCGACATGAATCTTATCCTGGGTGAGAGTGGAAATCGTTCCTACATTACTAAAATACTCCAAAAGATAAGATATTCTGCACATCATCATCCTAGTCACCATGTGTTTGAATGGTTTCATCCCATTTGACTGACAGACTCAAACCCCAATATCTTCACCATGATTGATCGTGGAATGTTGCTTCAGTACTTAAACTAATAGGTGTAACATCCTACAACCTGCAGAGCTCGTTTGGACGGCATTTTCCGTACATCCTGTATATATACATATATAGATCAAGAGATATGAATTTTGGTCTTGTGCGTATAGCCTGAACGGGTAGTAAGACGCGGTGCTAATAATAATAATAATAATAATAATAATAATAATAATAATAATAATAATAATTTTTGTCTCATGGCTATAAACTGAATTTCTGGTAATCATTTTAGTGATTTAGCTTATTTAATAACATAATAATCTATTAATCCAAGGACAGGTTCATTTGAATGTTCATGACTATTATTGCTGATGGTAATTATATACTATCATAGAGAAATAGCTCTCAGCCTTAGTATTCTTTATATCATCAAGTCTCATTTACTATAAACTATGAGAATATATGGTTTGAATATAGTTTGAATTTTCTTAAATGGTTTCCCATTCTACCTTCATTGAGTGTTTACTTTTCCTTGTATTCTAGCTTACCCCTTACTTCCTATCCCCTCCACTTCTCCAATTAGTGGAATTATATGCTTATCTCCGAGATGAGTATCAAGAAGCGGAGCAAAAAGAATTACTATATCTCTTTGATTGAAATATAGTCCTACGTCATCAAATTAGTTAATTCACCCAAAGTAGCTTGTATGGAAAAGTCGAACAATTGAGGTAAGGAAAGCCATATAAAGTTTAATAACAGGCTAATTTATTTATCTTTGATCACAATGGAATTAAATATAAATTTTGACATCATTAATATGACACCAGTTGATCACAAAATATTGCATGAAGATTACGATAACGTAGCACAAGAAATAGTGTCTGATTCAATTAAATAGATTAGATAGAACACTTAAATAATCAAAAAAGATTACTGGTTCCGTAAGGATATCTAATGTAAGAAATGGAAACACAAATAAGTATTTAGTATCACTGTTTGAATGGATGAAAATGTCTCATTTATCTATATTGTACATTTGAATTGATCTAAATAAATTTACCTTCCAGATCATGACCTAATGGATTATTTCACAAAATAACTTTACTGTAAGGTGCATAATTAGTTCTGGTAGATTTGACGATTAGTAACTTGAAAATTACACTTTAATTGAAAAGAGAATATCTACCAGCCATATAAAAACCAAATTACATACTACACTTTTTTTACTTTTTGCCACCCAGGTGAACTCCAATGAACGTCAGGCAAACATCAGCACGTTGCCCATCACCTACTTCAGCATAGATCGTCTAATTGATTTTACCCCACCCTGTATTAAGTCATGAAAACGGAAAGTTCAAATGGGAACAGACAATTTATGATATTTCAAAGGCTTAAAAATTATATTTTTCCATTAAATGTATAACAAAATTATATTGTACAGTTGAGAAAATAGTTTTACATTTCTCACTGTCAAATGCTTCACTTTATTTTATCTTCTAATATTCTTTAATTTTATTATTACTAAAATTTATTGTTAGTTTTCTGGACACGAGAAATAATACTGGCAACTAAATAAGGCAGCTATAAAAGTTTGAACATTAAAAATGTATGAATGTCAAACATAAGCTAATAATAGGTAAAAAAAAAACACCTGATATCAACTCAATTAACAGCTGACCCAGTCTAGTATATAATTCCTGAGTCAGAGCCAAACACCTAACTTTATTGGTGTGTCTTTTTCTTGATGTCTCATCTTGTGAAGGATGTTCGGCCGTGAAGGGCGCACTCTACCCTAGCCTCGTTTCATCTTCTACGACATTTAATGAAAGTTGAATGGAAGCCCGTAACCAAGTGAAGCATCGCTTTGACGTGAGGGGAATATTTCCTCTCTAACCACGTGACGTCGTCGTTTAGGGCGACACTGGACGGACAAATGGCCGGTCGGAAGGAAAAGGGATCAAGTAACGTGTACCGCGGACTGTGGTGATAGAGGATCACTTTTGAGTGGTCACAACAGCCCCACAACGTATGTTGTGGCCTAATATTTGGGATAAAATGTCTAAGATTAGTGGACTAGTCAATTTATCAAGCAAAGATATTGTGGATTCATATTAAGAATAAAAAACTTTTACATTTGCATACAAAGTATGAATTATTGTAATTTATTTCACTAGTATTATAACTACTTTGAAATTTATAGATTAAATTTCAGCGGAAGTTCTTCAATAATACCCAGAAAAATGTAAAAAGTAAATAATATATTTTATTTTCTAAAAGGTTTATTTTAGTTAGTAAATATTTTACGAAAAAAACAGTTATTATTGATACCTTTTTATAAATTTTCCTTGGAAAAAACCAACATATGAATTTTATAAAATAATTAAACCCTTTTAAAATATTGTTTGAAACTAAATTTCTGTATCAATTAGTTTTAGAAAAAAATCAAATTTTTAAACATCACTTATTCAGAAATCTGTCCTCAATTATTTGAATGTTTGAAAAGTATTTTACAAAATTGATAGTTTTTCAAAAATATCTTTAGATGTTCATTTTCAGCATAACTGTTAAGGCAATTTATAAAAAAGTTCTGATTTAAAAAAAATCTGTTATCTTTAATATCAGAACTATAATCAAAATAAAACATTGATAACAAGGTTTGACCACATTACATATAAATAGCATGTTTGAATGAAGTCAATAAAATACCTATTCTCAACTAAATGATGGAATACTACGCCTGCGTATCAGCACTACGGTAGACAGCCTGCTTAAATAATCTTATGAACCATTATATCTATAACTCTAATATACCTAAAAACGCTCAGAGATAAGCCTAGATTCATACCTTACATACAACAGAACATGGCTTTCCAATCAATTGACTTTTCCGTACTTAATTTAGTGACTGAACTGAACCGGGACAGTTAGTAAAACGCAGAGATAAAAAGGGCTTTTCACTCTTTTCCCAAGCCAATTAATGTAGGAACTGTTAATTTCCGCTAATTTCCTTCTACTTTTTCATGTCTAACACACTAGTGCATAAGTACAAGCACCTGTATCTAACGTGATTAAAAAAGTTATTATTATTATTATTATTATCACCGCGTCTTAATACCCGTTCGGGCTGTACGCATCTATGCTAATGTGTAATGGTAAGGTGATTGTGAAATGAAATGGAGGACCTACAGTTTAATTTGGAATCTGAACCACGGTGGAGGCCTGGCATAAAAAGTTATTTAATCTCTTAATTATTAATTTTAACAATACAACAAACTGTATTTTTTTTTCAAAAATATTCAGATAAACTTGTGCTATCCTATTTTATGTAGATACAGTTTAAAATACAAATATAACAATATAGAACATACGTTTAAAGTAATTGTAACCAATAATTAAGTATGTATACATCCGCTCTCCAGTAGGAAATTGTTTTTACCGGAAATTGGTTACTAAAATTTGTTAAACATTTGTAGTAATTGATTTAGCTTAGAACAATTATATTATTTCAATATTGGATTAATAATCTGCTCTTAAGAAGTAAAACTGCTAATTTTGAACATTTTATTATATTTTAACTTTAGTCTACGCCATGAAAGTCATCCGACACTTTAATTAATCACGTGTAGTAACGTTAACAAGCAAGTATATTCACATATTTTATACGGTAAATAGTATCAATAAAATTTAGAAGAACATATTACAATTTAAAGATACTATTTACTGTATTTATGATTGATTAGTTTTTTAGTTTACCACTAATCAGTAATTTGCTCAATTGATACAACAATAATTATAAATTAAATCTCAAAGAAGAATATCTGGGACCAGCAAGAGCTGCCTGTATTAGCAATACTCACGCCAATTAGTACAATGTCTAAAAAAAGTAAGGTATGGTGAAGAGGAGGAAGGGGAATAAGGAAAAAACAATCGAGAAACTACGACAGGGTAAAAGTTCAAGTGGATCTCCTCCCCCTCTCCCCCTTCCCCACCCTATACCCTACTCATAACGAGAAAATCTGACGTCGGTTGAAATGGCAGAGGCCCCATGAAACTTTTCGCTAAGTGGCCATCACAGGAACATTCTCTTCCACTCAAAATTCTACTCCCATTATATCTTAGAATAGTTGTGTTCAGGGGTAGTAGGTGGTGAATAAGGGTGAGGGGTGTAGTAGGTTGGTTGGCAAGCAGATTCTAATTAGTGATTCCAATCAAACTTAGGAGAACGGATGAGTTCGGTTAAGTTTTTTTTAAAGAAGAAGAAAAGTAGGAAAAGACAACGTTTAAAAGATACTCTTGTAAGTAGCCATTTTTTCTCTTTCTTTATGAAAAAGTGTTCTTAACTTTAAACAATACGTAATACAACTCCATTATGGTTCTAATTAAAAGTACAAACACACGTTTATATATTTCATAAGAATATGAGAGAGTGAAATAGTTTAGGTTAAAAGATGTGGATATAGAACCTTAGAGAATTTGGAGGGAGACTTCGAATATACGAGGAAAAGTTAATAATCTGACTGGCTTATCTCCACAGACAAACCGTTCACAGCGCTTCAAGGGACAATTGTCCCTAGAACATATACCACCCCTCCTCACAAGTATTTCCTCCCCTCTCATTTACCCCCCTCTCCGGAACACTTAAAACTCATCCTCCTACCACCCCGCTTGGATTCTGAATTGGTTCTTGCACTCTTTACAGAGAAAACCCACTCTCAGACCTTCCAGAGATGTTTTATTTAACTTACCTACACTGCTAATTACTTCTTCAAGGAAGTGGATATTACAATTCTTTGAGCTTCCTTCATATCGCCATGTACTCTAGTGGTTGAGTCAATTTCAATTAAGCTAATTTTACCTTCGAGATGGAGTTTAGCATTTCGGAATTTGATGTGATTCATTTCATTACTTTAATAAAATTATCCTATTGAACAAAATTTATTATAATAATATTTTTATGCCCGTGCTCAAGATTTTAATAGAGAAACATGTATCTCCAGTATTGAATACAAATATAATAGGTTGTTAGAATGTATGCCATTAAGATAATTTAGAAATTAAATATGCTCTTGAATTAATATAACTCTGAATTAGAATGGGCTTTCACCAATGTAAAACTTTAATATTTTAACAAACACTTTTAAAAAGGCATTCAAATTGTAATAACTCTCCTTAGATGAAATTTCAAACATTTTTGTTAAGTAAAATAAATGTTCAAGAAAATGAATACACTCAAGTGGGTCAATTTAATATAAGAGTTAGCTTTAAATAATGATATAATTAGAAATGGAGTCTTAATCTTTTTTATATTCAATATTATAGGTTAACCGTTTGGATTCTAGTTTTATAAAAACACGTAAATCAAGTAAAAAATATTAATTTGGTTCACTTATTTGGAGAATAAGAATATAGTATGTCTAAAATTATTATTTTTTCATGTGTTTTATATAAGTATGGAATGTATTTGCTCCAAATAAAATAAATAATTCTATCTGATTCTCACCGCTAAAGTATCTACATCCTTTTATCTGATTTTTAATTTATATTTCCAATAGAATAGAGTGTTTAAAACCTTCATAAATTAAATATACATAAATATTTTAATGTGTGTGTATATCTGCTTAGTTGCCTAATTTTACTTTAAGAACATTAGGGTATAACTATGTTTAAAATCTGACTCTACTCACATTTTTATATATTTAATTTGTTAAATTAAAGAATATAATTATTTCAGTTATGGTAATTTCAATAATATTAAACAATACTTAGAGTTAAATTTCTAATTTATATGAAACGTTTATTTGAATTAGTTTAATTTCATTATCTCTTTCTTCCAACAAAGGGGGCAAGTTAAGTCCATAATGTAAAGGTGCTACGTGTCAAAGAAAATCTTGTAAGTCATATTTATTTAGACTAATTTTGAACAGGTGAGGGAACCTTTTCAGCAATCAAAATATGATTATTACAAGTCTCAATGTTTGATATGTGATGAAAAGGGGAAGGATGGAAGGAAACTCAACCTAAACTCAATTCAACGATGAAGTCAAGCTATTTAAAGGGAATATAAAGACCACTGGAAACCTTTGTTGTGTTGACTTCTTAGCGACAATGGCAAGCTTTGCTTTGTGTGACTTCGTAGTATAAGCTTGCCAGTATATATAGGCAGACAAAGTAATGTACACGAGTGATTTATTTTCTTGCCTCCATTCAGAAAGTTTAATTATAAACAAAACCATCCCCTTATACACTTGTTACCACAAAAAACATTTAAAAAAATTGTTAACCTCGTGTACAATGGTTGACACTGTTTATTGACGAAATGTCAATAAGATAAAAGAGTGAACAGTGAAGGTAAAATAAATAAATTAGCTTTGTTTAGAGGAATTCATTAGGTGGAAGAGTCCTTTTCCTTTCCCCTTCCAAACCTTTGATTCTTTTGAATTATCGTAAATTATGATAAGAAAATGCTTTTCCCCTATTTTAATTTTCGATTAAATCCAACTTAAGATCCTTTTCTTTTTCTAAATGATTTTAATGTCAAGTTTTACAAAATACAATAATAATAATAATAAATAAAATAATAGTCTGATAATAACCGGAAATGTTAAGTTCATAATATTATCGCTCGCCTTAGTGGAAAGTTTTGTGAATGAAATGTTAAACAATTAATATGGGAATAATTGTTTTTTTCTGAATAGTTTTAACAAAGCTATTTACTAATTAAATATTAATCATTCGTTCTGATGTTCAAATGGAAGACCTAAATATTTAGATGCTAGTACCGTATTTGTGCTATGTTACTTGTTTTCATTGGTTAAGCTAGTTTGTTAGTAGTATGCTTTTATATTAATTTTGTTTGAAAAGTAAACATTAAAAAGGATTTGAAATATTAATCCAAGACTTTAAGTTAATCCAATTAATATTAGGAATAATGTAGAGTTTAAATCGTTGCAATGTCAAACATTCTTTACTACAGATTTATCTGATTGCCAAACCCTTCCTTCACCTCTGACAAGACGTGTATTAATCACAACTTGTGAATGTGGGGAATGCCAGGCCTCCACCGTGGTTCGGATCCCACGTTAAACTGTAGGTCCTCCATTTCATCTCACAATCACCCTACCATTACACATTAGCATAAGTGCGTATAACTCGAACGGGTAGTAAGACGTGGTGCTAATAATAATAATAATAATAATAATAATAATAATAATAATAATAATAATAATAATAACCTTATTAGTGCTCTTTATACTAATAATCTATCGAATATAAAATGTAAGTAGAGTAAACCATTTATCTTGTGAGTTAATTGAAACCCCAACAGGGGGTGGCTGCGTCTGTCAAGCTCATTTAGTACAATATGCTTTTGAAGGAAAGGTGTGGGTACATTTACCTGTAAATTCTATCAGAATCAATATATTTTCTCATAACCCAAAGCTCTAATAAAACGTGGTGAAGAAAAAGCTATTTACATTTGGGATGTTACTAATAACTCTTTATGTAGGCCTATATGATAATCGACGTGATATTACTAAAATAATTATTAAAGAAAGTAAAACAAATATTAAGATTCTTAAATTATATCATAAAACTTTTAAAATTTATCTTTTTTTATACCTTAGTCAATATTTATTTCATCTTATAAATATAGAAAAAATCATAAAAAAAAAAATTTAGTTAATTTAATTTAAATTATGAAGTTAAATAAATATATTAAAAGTGTTCACAATGTGAACAAATGGATAGATAACCATTTCCCCCCAAAATGGGCTTGATACCAAATACTAATTTGCCAGAGTTAAATAAAAATAAGTGTTTCTATTTCACGTTTTTCCCATAACTCCCTCCTCCTTTATTTATTCACAAGGATGGGTCGACGGGCCTATAAATATTAATAATGACAGTGATAATGATTATAATAATAATAATAATGATGAAAGTGATAATAATATTAATTTATATTTACTTTATTATAGTGCTGGCCAACAGTCGTAAGACCTAAAGGTCAGCACTAACAGTACACAAGTACCTTGCAAATATTTATAATTACGTGAGAATGTGAGATGAACAATCATAGCTAAATAAGTATATATAGATGAATAGTTACGAAAGAATAGAAAATAATAATGATTTAAATAAAAGATAGTTAAAGAGTAGTGAGGCATAAGTAGTTAAAAACCAGTACCAATAAGCAAAATATAAATCAGAAAAATGTTAATTTTAATATTTGAGGCAGAACCTCTACAGGATAAATTAGCGATAAAGGAGTTCCTTAAATAACTCTCTCAGTTTGGTTTTTCTTTTATGATAAAAGCTGTAGTCGACACATTTGGAATTAGTGCTGTGGATACGATGGCCTATAAAGCTCACATTGTAGGAGCTATTGAGAATAATAATAATAATAATAATAATAATAATAATAACAGATGGATGGTTGCCAGTATTGCAGAGACTCAAAACTGCCACAATATTAGTTAATTAGTAAGCGTTTTGGATAAGGAATCAATTAGAAGGCTTTAACTTTTCATGTTTACTCCTGTCGCTATTATATAGCTTTAATGAAGTTTTAATTAGCGTAGCCAACAAACCCAACCTCGAGGATCTCGTAATTTTGGACTAAAAGTAGATTTTTTTATTGTTTAAATTTGAAAAATATTGTGCTCATTAATGTTATAAAGAATTGAAAATTTCACTTCAACTTTGGGAGAAATTGGCATTTACATTTCAAGTTGTTGTATTATGAAATTTTCTCAAAAAAGGACCTTATTTGATAACTAGATAATTGTGTAGATTAATTTTAGGTATTCCCACGCTAATCTTTGTTATATATATATCTATGTTATATACACCTATTTAACTATATTAACATACCTAGAGAGTATTATTAAAATACAGTTAAAATAAATCCTATTAATTTCGGCAAATTTTTGTATTTTATAAAATAATCTTCCTTTAAAATTTGGACTTTATTCTCTGTTCATTCGTCATTGAGATTGTACAAGACAATTTAATGTTTCAGTATCAAAGACATACTCCATTACAACCGGTCAAGACAATATAATGTAACGCTATCGAAGACACACTCCCTTTCAACCAGTCAGGACAATATAATGTAACGCTATCGAAGACACACTCCCTTTCAACCAGTCAGGACAATATAATGTAACGCTATCGAAGACACACTCCCTTTCAACCGGTCAGGAAACGCTCTCGAAGACACACTACCTTTCAACCGGTCAGGACAATATAATGTAACGCTATCGAAGACACACTCCCTTTCAACCAGTCAGGACAATATAATGTAACGCTATCGAAGACACACTCCCTTTCAACCGGTCAGGAAACGCTCTCGAAGACACACTACCTTTCAACCGGTCAGGACAATATAATGTAACGCTATCGAAGACACACTCCCTTTCAACCAGTCAGGACAATATAATGTAACGCTATCGAAGACACACTCCCTTTCAACCGGTCAGGAAACGCTCTCGAAGACACACTACCTTTCAACCGGTCAGGACAATATAATGTAACGCTATCGAAGACACACTCCCTTTCAACCAGTCAGGACAATATAATGTAACGCTATCGAAGACACACTCCCTTTCAACCGGTCAGGAAACGCTCTCGAAGACACACTACCTTTCAACCGGTCAGGACAATATAATGTAACGCTATCGAAGACACACTCCCTTTCAACCAGTCAGGACAATATAATGTAACGCTATCGAAGACACACTCCCTTTCAACCGGTCAGGAAACGCTCTCGAAGACACACTACCTTTCAACCGGTCAGGACAATATAATGTAACGCTAACGAATAAACACTCCTTTTCAACCAGTCATGACAATATAATGTAACGCTAACGAAGAAACACTCCCTTTCATCCAGTCATGACAATATAATGTAACGCTAACGAAGACACACTCCCTTTCATCCACTCATGACAATATAATGTAACGCTAACGAAGAAACACTCCCTTTCATCCAGTCATGACAATATAATGTAACGCTAACGAAGATACACTCCCTTTCATCCACTCATGACAATATAATGTAACGCTATAGAAGACACACTCCCTTTCATCCAGTCAGGACAATATAATGTAACGCAAACGAAGACACACTCCTTTTCATCCAGTCATGACAATATAATGTAACGCTAACGAAGATACACTCCTTTTCATACAGTCATGACAATATAATGTAACGCTAACGAAGAAACACTCCCTTTCATCCAGTCATGACAATATAATGTAACGCTAACGAAGACACACTCCCTTTCATCCACTCAGGACAATATAATGTAACGCTAACGAAGACACACTCCCTTTCATCCACTCATGACAATATAATGTAACGCTAACGAAGATACACTCCCTTTCATCCACTCATGACAATATAATGTAACGCTATAGAAGAAACACTCCCTTTCATCCAGTCAGGACAATATAATGTAACGCTAACGAAGATACACTCCCTTTCATCCGGTCATGACAATATAATGTAACGCTAACGAAGATACACTCCCTTTCATCCGGTCAGGACAATATAATGTAACGCTATAGAAGACCAAACCATTCGTTCTCAAGAACGACCAGTGTGGCTGGCGTGATTTATGTGGAATTATTACGGTAGTTGTGGCTCGTGTCATACTGTCATGTTATGGCATATCGTTACTTGTACACACACCTTACAAGGGCCTACTTGACAACTGGGATACTACACATTGTCTGACAACTGCCCTACTCTATTCCCGTAGCTCAAGTTCTAAGTGGCCGACTGAAAAAAAATTGAGAGCTGTATGCTTCGATCAGGAATGTTACTTCACATGTATCTCTATCTTGAAAGCCGATTATTCCATTTTTCTAATATATACTAGATTTAACAAATGTATTTAAGGATCAGAAGGAAGCGACACATACCTCCTTTGAATATATATTTCACTGAAGATAAAAGCGATGTAAGTCCTAACTTCCTTTTAAATTTGGCTTTACTTTAAGTAGAAATGAGTCCAAACCACAATTTTAAGATTTTTTTTTTATGAATCTTGAATCAGAATACAAATATTAAATAACAATGTAAACATAAAAGGTTTATTTTAATAAATTTGAAGCTACAAGATAAAATATAAATTAGTCTGGCTATGAAACTGGTCCTTGTACGCCTCAATTGCACCGCTATAATAAATACAGTTCGATACCTACCTAGACAAGAATCGAATGGTCCAGTTTAGCATATGGGACTGACCATTTCCATTCCATTGTAAGCCTCAAGTTCGGTGCTATACTAACTACAAGAGACACTTAGGGCCAGTTTCATAGTCAATCTTAGTAAGCCTCAAGTGCGGCGCTATACTAAGTACAAGACGACACCTACCTAAACCAGAATGGAATGGGCCAGTTTCCTATGCGAGAACGGCCCATTCCATTCGAGTTTAGGTAGGTGTCGTCTTGTACTTAGTGTAGCACCGCAATTGAGGCGTTCTAAACTTGACTATGAAACTGGCCCTTACTTAGACCATAAAGGGAAGAGTCAGTCTCACATATTAGACTGGCCCATTCCATTCCAGTCTAAGTAGCTACCTTCCTGTATTTTTTATAGCGCCACACTTAAAGTGTACTGTTCTCAATTATGCAAGTTACTGAGAATATATTTACTATAATTTCACCACTCTGCCTCCACTCAGATTTAGGTACATTTCCTATAAATATACATTCCTCACCAGCAATCCATTAGTGTGGCCACTTCTGTGGTTGCATGGTATATGGCACCAATCTCGTGTTAAACTAGATTGTCAATGGCAGGAAGAATATAGTTCGATCCTGTTCGAGTGTACTGAGGTATTTTTTATAACTGTTTTCCCACTTTCTCTTCACAAAAATGCGCGTAAACATCTTCATCCTTAACACGTTAGCGTAAGTAGTACATAATTGTATAGCCAAAACGGAATGCTGTTATAATATAGATATATCAGTGAATAGGCGTATAGCCCGAAAGGTTAGTGAGCATTTCACTAACATTTTAGGCTCTATGCCTATACACTAATTACGTGTAGGAATGTGGAAGTTTGAATTCAGAAGAAGTAAACCCTCCTTTTGGTGGAGGGAAAGTGAAACATACTCAGGAACAACCAGCCTCAGTACACCTGACTGGGATTTGAACCCCAAATTATACATTATTGACAGTCGAAACTATTGTGAGAGGGACGCCTTAAGGGTGGGGTATTATTAATGCGGGCTAAGAGAAGTATCTTTTCAGAAGAGCGTTCTGGAATTTAATTATAACTTTTTGTCTTCATTTAAAATGTTTGTCATATATTGCCACTATGATCAGATATGTAAGAACTTTTAATGTCACCAATTGTAGAAAATTAAACTCTTATGTGCAATATTGGAGTAAAATTTTATTTATTTTGGCAAAAAAATTGTTTTTATATAAAAATTGCAAAAACACTAACCTTAACCCATGATCTTTGCACTCCCAAATTAAGTCATTTGACCATAAAATTGGGTAGTTATAAAAAAATAAGCCATTTTACATTTTCAAATAACAATTATATCTGGCCAAATTGATTAAATAATAAAAACGACTCGACAAATCTTTCATCAACGACAACTTTAAGATGAAACAACAAAATTCCATATGTAGTACATTAAAGAAAAACACAATATGAGACGAATGCACCTATGAGTAGGGATTGGGAAGGGGTAAGGAGTGTTTAGGACGGTAGATAAAGGAATCCTCACTCGCCTCTCATGGTATGTTTCATGTTTAGTCACAGTAATACGTGTTGCCGCATATCATTCCCATCCTATCAGGTGCAAACAACACACAAACATTGTTTACCAGACAATCACAATCAAAACATACTACAACATTTGTACTGACCAACCTTTTTTTTTATCTTGCTAAAATGAACGCACAAAAATGCCTCTCTCTTTTAAATTATTTCTCCCACTTTTTTGATGTTTTCATGTTTTCTGGATGTATCCCTGTCCCCCTCCCACTACATTCTCTCATCTCCTTTTTTTTCATCGTAAAATGTTCTTTACGTGCTCTGTAATAGTGCCATTAAAATTAAATGTCCATGAAATGTTATGCTAACTATTCGTTTATTAAAACGGTCAGTATTTTTTTTAATAAACACTTGTGTTGACTGGATGACTAGCTAGGTCACAAGTCCAAGCGCTTGTTATTTTTAATTTTCTCTGTTGTACAGCTAGCATTGATTCTAGCCAAACATTTGCTCTTGGCCTTTCTGTCCCGATCAAATTGAAATATTAAAATATTATGAGTGTTTGTTTATCGCAATGAGAGAACTCATACAAAAAATATATTGACCATCGTAAATAGATTTGAATATTTATTTGGAACGTGTTCGATCATATATATTAAGAGCATTAAACAATTAAATCAGTAGGAATTGAATGAAAAAATTCTGTTTTTTTTTCAATTATTTTAATTATGAATGATTACAATATTAACATTTAACTACTAGACTTAATGAAACTTTGTTGAATTATTTATTCAAATATTATTTTAAATTCGATTTTTCCAAATTTTTAATAATAATTTCCATAAATGGAGTTGCAACATCATGTATAATTAATTATTCGTATGATTTTGGTGCCTTAATTGGGAGACTAGTATTCAATTCCAAATAAATGCAATATCTATGGTTTTGATTTTTCATAGGTTGTTTTAACCATCTTTCTTCAAATAAAATTTAGATTCTAGCTCCAGGGATAAGCTTATATTAATATATATATTTCTGTCACTAACAGATTTGTTGATATTGGAATATAGATGGTAGAATAATTTGAAGTTAGTTAATAATATGTATTTACAAATATTAAAAATACCAACGACTTTCACTATCTTAGAAAAAGAACACAAAAATAGTGTAGATATAAAAATTCATCTAAGGTCTGATGGAAAAATAATTGTAACCTAAAATTAAGGAAAACACACCCCTAATTATTTAGTAAATGTGGTTGAGATTCATGTAATTGCCGAAGGTTAGACACCAAGAGTTTATTCATTAAATAGCTCGGTTAAAAATTTAAACTCGTGTATTGATGCCTGTTCTAAGGCTGTCTTGACAAAGATATAGGGTTTGGAATCCCAGATAGGTGGACTCAGAGGGATTTTCAACATTCTCCATCCATGGTAGTGCAAAAGCATTGCATATAGAATTATCCTTAGAAAACTTAATCGAAATATACCACTACATCAGTATTGAACCATAACATATGCATTACATCAACATTGTATATACAGGATGAACCAGATCATCCACTTCTGTGGTGGGCTAGAAACACAAAAACAGCCAAAAGTTAATTTAAACTGGCCCTAATATTGATTAACTTTATACATTTATATTCTAAAATTGAAAAATGACGCCTGTTCATGGTAATCGAACCCAGTAGCTTCGGCTTTGCACGCCTATGCTCTAACTACTGAGCTATCCAGGAATCGTCTGCTGTCCAGAATAATTCTTCACTCATATTTTAAGGCATAGTCTATGATGGACTTGCGTAAATCATCGTAATTGTACAAATGGTAGTAATAAGCCAATAACCGAGCGGAAGGTGGTTGCGTTATCTGATAGCTAGTGATCTTAATACATCACACATTTGTAGCTGACTATTTCCGCACGTCCATCATAGACTCTGCCTTAAAATATGAGTGAAGAATGACCCTGAACACGGGATGATTCCAGGATATCTCAGTGGTTAGAGCATTGGCGTATTAAGCCAAAGGTCCCAGCTTCAATTCCCTTATATAGTAATCATTTTCCAATTTTCAGGATATGATTCTAGATGCGGCTAAATGCGTTCTAACACATGTATAATAGATTTGGATATTTGATTCATTATACAATTAACTTAATTTTCTACAAATATAAATATCAAAAGTTTCTACATTGGATTTGTCATGGGCATCGTAAAATTTGAAAATAAATGATGGTTCTTATCTATATTAATAAATAGAGAAGTGTTTGTTTGTCTGCTACGAGCATTGCGCAATTCATACCTTGCGCAGAGGGCTGAAATTTAAAAATTAGTATCCCCAGGCCCAGTGTGCACATTGAACCCAGAATTTTAAAATTTTGATTTGATTATTTTTAATTAATAAATAATTGGTTTGGGCCTCAGGCTACCCAGGACTTAAAGACACTAATATTAAAATTATCTTCCCCGTAGTCATAAAATTATAAGCATTTGTTCTGGTCAACGCCGGTTACATCAATATAGGCTCCAATCAAATGCCATTATGATCATGAAAACTATTCAAGAACTTTCTTTTTATAGAGTTAAACTAGACGTATTGCTGAAAATTTTTACTAACACTTATATAAAATAGCAGATTTTAAGCAATCTTTTGGGCAGTAGTAGAGTTTTTGCGAGGTCAATAATCTGATAGACTGGTAATAAGGAAAACTAATATTATTGTGAGAGTCGTCGGCCCAAAACAATACTACCATAAAAACATTTAAGTTGGGTTGCTAGCTTCCCTTGTCCTGGACCACATAGGGTACAGCCGCTAACGTTAGAGGAGGAAAGTTCTTGGCACATGTTTGATCATGAGGACCAATGGGAGTGTTTTTCTGGGTAATTTCAAAATTTCAGGTTAGTCGGGTGAAGGAGTACTTGTCACTATTGTTTTAGAGCACATGTTCCAGTGACGCTATCATGTCATCTAGCTGGAATAATGTCTTATAACTTATTTAGAGGCTCCGTGCGTTAGCCACTCGGGTTGTCGCTGCGGGTAAAATTCTTAGAATGAGATACTGGGTGGAATAATTAATAGTAATTAAATTAAATAATATACAGTTTTGTCATATATAATAGAGCTAAGACAGTGATAGTTGGAACTTTCAATAAACTGGTTGACGGTCATTCTCACACTATTTAAAACGCGTGATGTGCAGTAAGTGAAATACCAGAAGCAAATCAATATACTAAATAGTAATTTAAATATAATATACTGTTTTATTAATTTAACCAGCACAATGCATCTATTAAAAAATCTCTACAAAACTATAAATTAAAGAGTACACATACATTCTGTGATGATCTCAGTTCATTTGTGAAGCCATTACGGTTATATACAGGCTGGCCACAAAAAGCGAATGTGTTAGCTGGTGTCTGCTTATGCACGTAGCAGTGTTTACTGAAGCAGTGTTTTATTTAGCTTGGCAATAAAAATATTTTATTTGAAAGTTACACACACACAAAAACTGGCCTTAACTCGCATTATAATCCATCTCAAAATAAGTTTCTAAATGAAACCCATTAAAGAAACGGTATTTTTATAACCAAAAAATGTGTATATAATATTTTTTCTAAATCCATTATTGGTTAACATATCTTTACTGTACATTGTGATCCCTCGAGGGGTTTTTGAACTCGTAATTTGTAGTCTGCAGTGATTTACAAATGAAAGTAGGAGCATATGTTACATAAATGTTCTCAGACACAAAAGACACTGACTGTAATAGACTTAGAAGTGACGCATTTCCCTTTTGACTGGCTTGATTCCTCCTCCCAACCCCCTCCCAACCACTCCCGCCACGTAAAGGAACACTCAAACTACAGCGTCTGTTGTTTGGTTAATGGAGAGAGAATATTGGCATCATATCTGCCCGCTGCAGGCTCTTGGTTCAAACCCCTTGGGAGGCTGGTAAGGGGGTTGTTGAGTGGGTGAGGGTTAGTGACGTCACTTGACACGGTACAATATCTGAACTGTCTGTTGAGCTGACACGCTTCCACGCCAAGTTATTAGTGGCGGGCCTTGGGAGAGAGGTTCGGTTTAAACTGGCTTCAGTGAGATAACAAATAACCCTCCTCTCTTCCCTTTAAAATCATTTTGGAGCTTACCGACAGCTCATAGAGGTTGACGGGGATGTGTTTTCAAGTTGGTAGCACTGGGGCTGGCTGTACTAAAAGGCGAAGTTAGCTAGGTTTTTGATTTATCTCAATTAGCGCTTTAAAAAGTATTTCTTTGTTTATGGACCAGTTCTAATACTCACCTAAAAATTTCCACATATATGTTGGAGAGAGCATATTAATTTTATTGTCCTACGTTAAATTTGTTAATCAAGCTTCGTACAAGCGCATAATTTCTACTTTCATTGTGCCCATACCCGTTTTGATGGTCACATGACTTAGTGTGTCTTTTTGCACTAGACTGGATTTTTAGTGACACGGAGATCAAGGTTTGTGTCCTGATTCAATGGCGTATTTAAAGTTGTTGTGCCCCTAGGCACAGTTATAATATTCTTCCCCTTTTTTCCACTCCAATGTTTATCACCAAGGGCTTTAGGAAATTTTGTAGTAAAGAGGTGTTGGGGAGGGGGGGGGGGGCGGAAGTTAGTATCAGAGAAAAGATTTCTACGAAAGATAATTAAACATGTACAGTACATGCCCTACAGTAGCTAGAGCTAACATTATGAAGAAGGGGAGATTGATGTCAGTTATAAAGCGATTGCAAAGTACAGTTTTTTAAAAATAAATATGGTCGTTCTGGCTTTGACTTGAACTATTTAAATTATGTTAGTCAATCATTGTTAAACGTAATTACAGAATAGTATAACCAAAATAAAAATGTTATCCAAAATGTTCCGCCTCCTAAAGCCACCGCTCCTAGACCCGTGCCTAATGGGCCTATAGTATAAATACGCTTCTGTCCTGGTTGAGTGTAATCCTCCAAACAAATGAAGGCATCCTTCCTATACAACTATACCTGCCACGTCCCTATTCAATTAGAGTAATTAACGCATACGCACAACCCGGATGAATACTCAAATGAGGTGGAAAAGAATGGAATCATATTGTTTAAATAGTATAGTACACATTCCAACCCGACATTATTTGGGTTTCATTAAGAAGACTAGCTTTATGTACATGGATCACTTTTAAAAACTCGGTTATTTACCATCATCTATGTGAAGATTTAAATATTTCTAGATATTATTATAGTTTTTGGCCTAAGATTTTAAAATGGTTTTTGTTATGTCAAATCTGTTAACGTATAATAATAATAATAATAATAATAATAATAATAATAATAGTGTGTTGAAACAAGGATATGATCGTACGCATTACTTTTTAATCCATCCTTAGAATATTCTATTAGTGTCATGAAAGTGGTCGGGGAAGGGTTGACATTAAATGATACAATGCAGTTATTAGGATAAACAGATGATTTAACTTTGTAAGGTGATATTAAGGAAGCTGTTACATAAATGCAGAAATATTATTAGAAGATGGTAAGTAAATATTATATTTATAAGTTAACGCAGTTAAGACTAAGTAAATAATCCAAAAATAATATATTCGCCAAATTTGCTATTTTTTATTGCTTTATAAAACTTTAAGTTCTGCACAACTCTTTGATGGAAATTACATTCAATGCTTCACTGGTGATTAGTCTTGGTATTTACAAAAGTGTAATTTACTTTATTAAAAGAAATTCAAAATAATTCCATCTTCCATGATTGGATATAGATATTTATCCACGTCCATTGGTATTGTTAAAAAAAAGCCTACCTTTTTTCACAAAGATGTTCCAAGCCAAACATTGTTTTTCTCCAAAAAGATCACATTCCTTGCCAATTTAACAATTAAAATTTACATATTATACAATTAACTCACGGGAATAAAGTTGATTTCCAATTAGACTACAGAGGAAGGTCAAAATAATATCAAGTTAACTTAAGACAGTAACGTCAAACTCTTCCTCATAGTCTGGATACTACTTTCTGACTGGCATTTTTCTTACTATATTTCTACTTTCATTTATTTATGCTCCAATGGGATTGTATGTATTCCACATTGGTTCCTTTGGAGAGATGATACCAATTTGCACAAAGATTAATGCAAGAGTAGTACAGTGTTGATTTAATATCTTATCTCAAGGAACATGTTCATTTAAAACGGGTTTTCCCATAATTTTGTCAGTAGTGTAATCCTTCCATATCTTCATTAAAAACTTAAACCAATATCCTATATTTTGCAAAGTATGGTTGAGTCTAAACATAAAAAATACTTTAGAAAATACTAATATATTAGGAATTTTTAGACCAACGATAAAAATAATGTTTTTATTATTATTACTACTATTTTTCCTATCATAATCATCATCATTAGTTTGTTGGTACAAGCTATGAGTGATTGTGCTTCTTAAAAAATTAGCAAGTGACTCCAGTGATTGTGACGAGTGTGATTTTAGTGCTTTGACCGATTCTCAGGCCTGGTAAGTAGTTCCACCAATATGCTGTTTGCTGAGGATACTTGTTTGGATTGTAATATAACATTCTTAGGTTACGAAATTATATCTGGTTTTCTAGGCCTTGTAAATCTAGGTTTGATTTGGAGTGTCTGAAAATAAGTTATACTGAATACGAGTGTTTCACGAGTAACGGTGCTCTCCCCCTACAGGTGTGATCCCTGCTCTAAAATGGATAAGGCCCTGATTAGGGATAATAGCGTCACTAAATCTTCCTCTGTCCCCTCTTTTCTGGATAAACCTTCTTTAAAAAGGTCCAGGCACCCCATGTATTGAGCACGATACCTCCTCATTTGAACGTGTATTTGCTACTACTCAATGTTTAAATTTTCTGCTCACTATGGCTGAGGTTCTATCCAATCAGGTATAGGAATTAGTGAATGAAAATGCTGTCCTTAAGACCCAAATTTTAAAGTTTGTAAGCCAAAGGACTTTTGCTTTTCTAACTTTGGTGGGGACACATTGCTCCTAATCTTCAATAAACTCCTATATCTCCAAAATTGACGTATTTCAATCTACTTCCTCTCGAGCCTCCCCAAAAGGTCGTTCAGCCAAGTATTAAAGCATAAGGATCAAATTTAGATATGATTCCAAAAAATTACTCAACCACTAACTAAGTTCTCAATTATGGATAAAGGATTTATTTTATTGTCAATTCATAAAAAATACCTAATTAAAACGTATGGAAGGAGCCACTAATTCAATGCCCTGACTCACGTAATTTACTAATTGGAAGTAAGGTTAATACTAGCCTATGGACAGTCAACACGTTATCTAAAAAAAATGTTGTTTGTTACTCGAGTTTTCCTGAAACTTTCTTCACGGACATTAAGGGCCAGTTTCATAGTCAAATTTAGTACGCCTATAGTTCGGCGCTACACTAAATACAAGACGACGCCTACCTAAACTCGAATGGAATCGGCCGTTCTCACATAGGAAACTGGCCCATTCCATTCGAGTTTAGGTAGGTGTCGTCTTGTACTTAGTGTAGCACCGCACTTGAGGCGTACTAAATTTGACTATGAAACTGGCCCTTAGTCCTATCTGTCAAAAGAACTCCAACTAAAATGATTGCTCTGTTTTTAATTTAAAATAAAGTTTAATTCTTATTCTTCCTTCCATATTTATGTAGAGGATAATGATCTTCCGTTGATAGGCAGCGCAGAAGTCTCGCCATTTGTGTCGTACCACCCCTTTCTACGGCGGATTATTGCCTGAGCAGGCAATATCTAGGAACAACCATATGAGCCTGTACCTGAGAAAACATCATCTACAAACGTCAGTGAATCTCAGGATATTAATTCTTGTGCCTCCTTCCCGGCCTTTCATGGAGGATTGGAGGAGACCGCCAACTCTAGGTAATAAGTGAATACAAGTAACATTGTAATATATTATCAGAATGTTCGTGGTCTTTAAACCAAAGCTAGTGAACTGCTTATTAATGTTTGTGTCCATGAATTTTATATTATTAGTATATTCTAAATTTCAGGGTTCTATCAATTTTATTAATGGAAAGTACTTTCCTTTCAATTATAATGTTTATAGATCTGATGTACTTTATGATGAAAGTAATGTTTCAAAGGTAAGAGGTAATTTAATCTCCATTGAGAACTCTACTTCTTGTGTGGTCAGAAGACCGTGTTTATAAAATAATATTGAAGGGGTCTGGGTTGAAATACCCACCCTAGAGCCAATGCAAAATATTATTATCATCATCATTATCATAATAATTATTATTATTTTTACTATTATTATTGTATATGTAGACTATTTATTCTAAATATCAAATTTGATGGCTGCAGATTACATGATTAGAAGTATGAATATGTAAAAGTAGATATAGTTGATTTTTTAACTGAACTATAAAAGGTTCTTCTTGTGAAAATTGAGCCACATTTATGGTCATAATAAAATTTTATAAAACTTTAGGGGTAAGACAATCTAAGCGGTAACAGAAGGAAACACATACTTATAAATATCCATGGAATGACTTCAAAATATGAATTAATTTATCTATCATCATAATTATAATAACAATATCAAAACATATTGTATGAATAATACAACTAAGTGGTCAGTTTTGTACCTCTTGAAACCGTTCGCGTACATTTAGAGTTATGCGAACAATAATTTATAAGATAGTAAAGATGCCTAAATAGAACATTCTTGGTTTTCTCACAGTAAACGCTTTAAGAATAGATTTGTATTCTGGAACCAAGTCAGACACTAATCGCCTATAGAAGAAAACTACTCGACATCCATAATTCCATATTTTGAAAATGTTGGTTAGGAAAAAGTCATGCTTAAGAGAAAAAAAAGGTGGTTTTAAAGTTTTGTTTTATTATTTATATTCAAGATACATTTCAGCCTAAGCTTCTATTTTAACAAAAGTGACGCTAGCTCTTAATTATTTGGTGGGGGAGGGTAGAGGTGGTGTAGTAGGAAAGGATAGAAAAAAACAATTTCTACTTTAATATTGTATTATAGTAATATAGTATTTTCACAACAATTTTTATTACTAGCACCGCGTCTTACTACCCGTTTGGTTTGTACGCACTTACTCTAATGTGTAATGGTAGGGTGATTGTGAGATGAAATGAAGGACCTACAGTTTAACGTGGGATTCGAACCACGGTGTTGGCCTAGCATTCCCCACATTCACAAGCTGTGATTAATACACGTCTTGTCAGAGGTGAAGGAAGGGTTTGGTAATCTGTGCCCATACCGAGGATTAAAACCCGGACCCGCACCACAGAAGAAGTCCGACACCTTACCCCTAGACTGCCAAGTCACCTTTTTCCCAACTAACTATTAAAACTTATAATACGATAGCGGAATTATTTATATAAGTCAAATACAACAAATTTACCTCAAAATTGCTTTAAACGTTGATTTTTAACTTTTTTAATAAAACAGAGATTATTGTATATGGGGACAGGGGGCGTGTCCACATTTCTCCCCACTAAAACTGATACTTAAAATTAATATACAAAATATTTGTCAGGAATGATTACAATATTATTTGATATTTTTATTATTAACATGAAAGCAATATGCATTTTTAGTATATTTTAATTGTATTGATGTGTATTGAAATATTTAATTCCCCTCTATATAACATATTTCTGATTAGGCTACATATTTTTTACATAAAATAAAAAAGTATAATTTGATTAAAATAATAGCTTTGTTTGGATTGATCCAGTGTACCGAGAACAAAATCCATATTTTAAATCACTTAATGCGATTATATATATATATATATATAACTTTTATATTTGATTTGTTTATAATAAACACCAAACACATAGGCAATCCTCATAAAGTCGAATAAGACACGGTGAAGTAGGGTTTTGCCTTTCATCAACCACGATTAACATAGATCTCGTGCGTCGAGGTGAGAATGCCAGGTATTTGGTTCCGAACATATGTGTAGGATCACATATGTCTCTCCTCATCCCTACGGAGAAATGTGATCGTGTGTAATCACACCTTGTTGAGATCACTAGTCAAATGCACACATACTTGACATTGCAGTATATTATAGCTACTTACCTCTGCATTTCTATGAAAATAACACTTTGTTATTAGAATTTACTCTAAAAAATCTATTGTCATGATTAAGTACGTATTAGAGACAGTGTACTGATTATTAATGTCTTACGCTAGTATGGTAGTTATTAGAACAGACACAGAAACAAAAGCTTACTTCGTCATTTCGTTATTTTAAAAGATGGAATAGAGCCAGTAAAAAAAAGTTTATTAATATGGGGATGTATTTAAGGGCCTTTAAATATATGGTTCAGTGAAGGTTGGTTTCTTTTAAAAATAATTAGGCATAAAAATAGCATGTGAGTCGTAAAATCAGACAGAATAATTATAGTAAATGAACTCAAGGAATATGTATCACAATATAATGATTAATAAAGGGCTTAATTAAAGCTATTTTTCAAAATGTAACTCAAGTCTCGTAAATTACAGAGAAATGGGAACATCTAGAACCTTGTTCAGGGTACTGACTGGCAAACCCAATTTTGAAGAGCCCATTTGAAAGACCTAAATGCAGATGAGAGGATACCCCAAATATTTTGTTAGTACAAATTGTAACAGTAAAAACTATAACATCTAGGGTCGAAAAAAATAATATTATAGCTGTAACAAAGAAAAATATAGCTATCCAAATACACTTCACCAAATACTAAATAATTGTTTTCAATATGTGTCTTGAATTAGTCTTTTCAGCGTATGCAATAAATAAAAAAAGTTGGAAAGGCTGCGCTTTCATGCTTAGACTTAGTATCAAGCTCGTATAGTCTAGTTTTATGGTGATAAGGTCTAGGATAAAATCCTGAATTGGTGTATTGGGTATCCTGTTTTATAACCAAACAGTTTCTTACTCTCCCTGTGAGCAAATGCTGATTGCTTACGTATCCTTTTTGTTATATATTCCTAATTTTTTCCTCTAGTGCGTCGTCAAATGTAAATATACCGGTGTGAAAAAAACGGACTGAAAAAACTAAGCTATTAATACAAAATATCAGCTAGATTGAATAATTTTGAATATATATATATCTTGTATTTATGTTTGTAATACACTTTTTATGTTTGATAAAGCCAAAGTATTAAATAAGCTCAAGAATATAATAAGCACCCCTTCTAGCAGGAGACTTTCTGGACTATAGTTAAAAGAATTCATAATTTCAATACGATTTTAACTTTGTTTTTAACTGTGAGAAGAGAGACGTATCAAAAACAAAAGACGAAACCAGCACACACAAACAGATGATTCCTTTCCTAATCCGAAACTTCGTCTCGAGGGTGTCTTGAGTTTTGGCGGGAAATTGCAGCTGTGATTTTCCTCCGGAAGCTCAAGTCACACTATATCTACTCTCCGCCACCCCTCCACACAATCTCCTACTTTTCTACATCTTACCCCAGTCTTATTTCCACCCTACAATTCTGAAGAAAGCGGTGAATTTCTACTGAGGAATCTAATACTCTTACAACAAACCCCAAATCCGGAAAGGTTTTCTTGTCTCTTTTTTTTTTCGTCTGTGGTTTCTTTCTTCTTCCTCTTTCTCCCCTCCAGCACTCCAAGAAGCCTCTAACTTTCTTCCCTTGTGGCTCAATCCACGTGTAAACAAACCACCATAGTTCGGTAGATAAAGTAGGAACCACGTATACACCCTCAACAGTTTCCATTTCACACCCCAATCTCTCACGCCATTTTTAAAAACAAATTTAGGAAAAATAATATTAAATTTATATGAGAGTATTTAATTCTAGCGGTTCCTTTTCACATTTATACTTGTCAGAAAAAATATGTTTCTTTTATATTTCACCGTTCCTTAATACCCGTTTGTGTTTTAAGCATATGGACTAGTTACGTGGATGTGCCAGTGATGTGTAAGTTTGAATTTAGAGGAAGTGTACTCAAAAATGCTTAAAAAAACATTGGAGAAACACATAGAAAAGATAATTAATTACACGCATACTAGGCCTACACACGAGCAAGATTGAAACCCAGAACTTCACGTAATCAATCATCCAGTAACGCAAGAGTGACGCCTTAGACCATTCGATCATTGAAGCAATTAACTAAATCTTTTCCAGCTCTCCCTTCACGTAAATACTGGCACACTTCCTCTTAGATCTATTTTGCTCATTTGTATCCCATTAGTGTAATTTAATTTCGTACAACCCAGACTGGTGAAAAAATGGTAAAATTTAATTTAATTTTAAAAGCCATAAATTATTAGAATCTTTTTTTTTTAATGTATTCGTATTTTTCCTCTTGTATATATTAATATTAAATCACAGTAACTCAATTCAGTAGCAAAATGGTATAAGGCGTCATTCTCATGTTAGGCTGGCCTGCTAAAAGACGGGTAGATCAGGGTTTCAACCCCAGTTGGGTCTACTGAGTGTGGTTATTCCTAGACGGTTTCCCACTCTCATTCTACGCAAATGAAGGTTAATTACCCCTAAGATGCTTACTTCCTAATCCCTATCCTTCTATAGTAATTAAAAGTAAATCGCTGTAATAATAATTACAGTGCATTGGTCATATGTAGGCTACAATGACCAATCTAGTACCTCTTGAAAATTGGTTTATTAAAATTTAATATTTTAGGTAGTTGTTTGCCACTATAATACTTCCTTAATATTCTAAATGTTTACAGTGGTAATTTTAATTAGATAAGCCTTTAGAAAAGTGATTAGTAAAGTGTTTTCCGTTATTTTTGCTTCATTACAAATTATTTAGCTTAATAAAATACATTAATTTAATTTGAACACCATGTTTATGTTTATAATATGTTTTTATTAGTTGACATGTAGAATTAATTCAATGCTATATCCGAAACTAAAAATAAAAAATGACACTTCAATTCAAACTGATGTATGAGCCAAGTAGAGCATTTGATAACATATTGATAAAACAAATCTCATTAATATTACCTTAAACTACATTCCATTGCCGGTAATCGCAGATACGAGTCCCATCAGTACGAAAATGAGATTCAATTCACTATTAATTAGTGGTATTATCATAATTGCCTAGTGGTATGCAAATAGGATGTTCAGTATTTTAAATATTTCATGATAACGTTCACCAGTATTTGTCCATTTGTTTGATAATCCCTAATAACTAATTATCATGTATGTACCCAATTGGACCTTAATTGTATAGATTTTTGTGATAGTACATGTGATTGATAATTTTTGGGTTAACCTTTCTTATAAATTAATTACGCTAGGCAACCTGTTGCCCAATTTGTATAAGGTATGTATTTTATTTAGAAATATCAAAATAATTAAAGAACGAAAATAGTAATGCGTTTTTCTGTATTATAATTGATTTTTTCTTGCTAAAATATAGCTTTAAACTTTTTAAATATAAAACATTCACTATCATGATTTGAAACAGATGTTCACGTTTTACTTTAATTAGCTATCCGCATATTTACACAAATGGGTTAGGGATGAGGAAGCTATAATTTAAAAGAAAGGGTACTAGAATTGAAGTAGTTTACCTACACAATGGGAAGAGGCCATTTGAATGGGATTATAACATTAGAATGGACCTTATGGAGATGGTGGTTTAATGAGGTGGACTGGATAAAACTCGCACAAGATAGGGATGATTGACGTAATTTTGAAAGCGGTGCAATGAACTTTCGCGTAACTAGTGCCATAGAGTAACGAAGTACTAGAATGGGAATGGAGGAGGAAAATATTTATACAAAAACGTTTTAGTAAAGTCGGTTGTGATTTTAAACTCGACCTTTCTTTGATAAACGTATTTTTCTGTCGGCCTTCTGATTCAGGGTTTTTGTCTTGACAATTATTATTGGAAAAAAAAAAAGTCGTCTAAAAATATAATTTAATATTTTATAGTTTATTAACTACTAATGTATTTAAAATAATGGTTTCGTGTCTTAGTTTAGATAAGTTCCACATGATATCCTAAAAATAAATAGAGGCTTAATTAACATTCATTATATTTCACTAATTCATTTAATTAACTCTAAATTCTTTTAATTAAAACTAGGCTTATATTTTCAGAGATAAAGTTTAAAATTTATTTAATCTATTTACTTTTATTTAACTTATTTATAAATACTGTAAAAAATAAAATTTAATATTAATGGTTATTTCTAAAATACTTTTTTTTAGAGAAATTTAAAAAGTACAACCTCAAAAAAGCTAACCAAATTTAATATAACACATTGAAACAAAAATATAAATTTCAAAGAAAATTTGAGTATCCCAAAGTAAAATTGAATGATACTATAAATTAAACTAAATCAACTAAAGATAGCAGACACAGGAGTAAAAGAGAGTGAAAAAAAAATCTCAGAATGGAAATAGATTTCAGCACATAACGTAAATAAAGATGAGCCCTCCTCTAACCCCTGTTCCCAATAAAATGGCCAGAAGGGTCATGCGTTCAATTTGCCGTGTGCTTTTGGCCCGACGCCAGATCATGCCATATCCGACTCCCCTAAAAAAAAAAACCTTCCCTACTTGGTAAAATTGCAGCTCCCACTTCCCGTGTATCCCCCTCAGCCTCTAGCAACTAAACCACCATCAAATAACCCCACTGCCGCTCGATACCTAGACCGATTATCCACGGACATGCAGATTGGTAGAGACTAGAAGGGAAGGTGAACAGGGGTCTGTGGAGACCCAAAGCCGTGTAGTTGAACCAATCATTTGCTGACTTCCTTGGCGTCTTTTACTCCATGGAGGTTAGAGAACGCACCTACAAGGACGGACCTTTTTTCTCTTTCCATATCACTTTTTATTTTTTTCAAACAAACTTCCACAGAGAAGTAAGGGGGGAAAAGAAAAAATAATTCAACTCTAGTAAACTTTTATCTAAGATCGGTTTAAATTCAAATTCAAGTCTTGAAGTGTTTATTCGGAGTGAGATATTTCAGTAAAGTACGTAAATATGTATTCATAACGAAAACATCGCTGAATAATTCAATTACAATTATCGTGAAAGGTGGTATTTAAATGTAGCCTTTGACTGACACAAACTAATTATAATAGAAGAATAAGTTTCAGAATGCCTGCCTTAATGGCCGAACGGTTTAAGATGTCACTCGTGTTAGATTAGCCTGCTGATGATAGGGAATTTGGTGGTCCGAGTCCCAACCATGTATACTGAGGATGGTACATTTTCTCTAAGTTCTATAAACCTCATCCCGACACCATTATCATAATTCTGTGTGGTTAAACCATATGGGAAATATTAAGACACATATATTATTAGCGAAAACATTAATAAGTTTAAGAAGTGTTTATCTAAATCTAGCCATGGACAGACGCTATTAAACACCGGTTAAGTGAATAAAAGGTAGTAAGGACTTGCTAGTATTTACTAGGTAATATCTATTGCGTGTCTGGGCTACATCAATTCTAACCCATTAGTGGAAATATCAGGCATTATAATGTAGGCCTCCCGTTGCCCATGGGACACCCGAATAAACCAATCGTACATCCTTTCCGTAGAGGCCCTTTCTAAGTCCCGATGGGATGAGGGGATTATAATAGTGAGTATGAGAGTGATAGAACCAGTGGAAAAACTAAACCTAACTTAAGACAAACTAACCAAACCCTAGTGACCGTTGGGGTAATTACAATTACTTATTTAGTACAATAAATATATTTTACTTTCAATCAAACGTTCTAAGCAAATTAGATAAAGTAATTAAAGAAATTGTAATCATATCTACCACTAAGCTTTTATTATTAAATATCATCATAATAATCATTAATATTATTTCAAAAAACAATTAATGATCGAGAAAAAAGATAAGCATTTGCAAAAATACGCAAGATACAAGCCGGGACCCCTATACTCGTAGCGAAGTGAACTGACTACTGCACCATGGGGATGGCTACCCTTGAAATATGATTGAAGAATGACCCTGAGCATGGGGGCTATCCCTGGATAACTCAATGGTAAAATATTAGCATGCTAAGTAATCATATCCCCGGTTCAATTCATTTGTCTCGTTGAAATTTTGCAATTTATTCAAGTTATTTCCCTAGGATTAAAATTAAGATGCAATAACTTGCTTTCAAGTGTCCTAAGCTAAGTTAAGTTTGATTATAAGTAAAATCATTCCGTGGTATAGTGGTCAGAGTTCATGTGTGGCTACAGATCCAATGGTATCAGGTTTGATGACAAGCGCTTGCTAAAGTTTATTTGTCGGGCAGTGAGCCTGGAATGGAGACAAGTTAAACTTCATGAGGACAAATGAGGAATATATCGACAAAAAGAACAAGAAGCTCTGGCTTAGAAATTATTGTTATTAATAATATTAGCACCGCGTCTTACTACCCGTTCGGGTTATACGCTCTTACGCTAATGTCTAATGGTAGGGTGATTGTGAGATGAAATGGAGGACCTTACAGTTTAACGTGGAATCCGAACCATGGTGGAGGCCTGGCATTCCTCACATTCACAAGATGTCTTGTCAGAGGTGAAGGAAAGGTTTGGTAATTAGATAAATCTTTGCCGGGACCTAGGATTGAACCCCGAACCCCTGCACAGGGCTTAGAAATTAATGACTAGTAACCAGAAGGCTCGTGCTGACAGCACGACACCCTCTGTCCACGAATTTTGGCACTATTATCGATAGTGGTTAAATCAATAACATAGTTTAGCATAGTAAACATTTTATGGGGATTTAAAAGGAAAAATTAAGAATCTTACAAAACCATTATTATAGGTATATTAAAGCATAATATTGTTTGCTCAAATTTAGTTTGTATTTTTTTGTGCATAAATATTTCTCACACACATTCGTTTCTTAATTTAGAATACAATTAACGTATATTTGGAACTTTTTGTGACTTGTCATTGAAAAGTAAAAGATAATATTAAAAATGAATCAAATTATGAAGTCAAAAATTAGGACTATCTAAATAAAGAATGATAAATATATAGGAATAACAAAAATATAATTACAAATCGGTTTCAATAATTTTTTTAAACCTTTTTGATTTAGTTAAAATAAAGTCTTCTCATATATAATGAACACATTAATCTGGGTAATATGGATGATATAAACCTCAGGTAGCTATTTGTCTACTTATAAAATACAAATAGAAACCTATTTAAAACAAAATCATGAGTGAAGAAGTAAAATATTAAAAGGAAACACCTATATCATGCATGATTATAAGGGGCATATTAAATATTAAAAATATTCAGAGAGCTGTATCTAAAAATGTTCAACATATTCTCCATCATAAATTAAAACAAATCAATTTTAAAATCCTTATCATTACAAAAAGAAAATCATTACCATACACACCATATTGGGACTTAACGAATTTTAATTATTCCCTAAATTATGAAACTTTTTCTTTGCACAAATTGTGTTAGTTAATATTACGCTCTAAGTCTTGTGTTGAGTTCACGTTCATTTGATTATGAATTACTGTCCGTAAGCCGTGATCTCTCAACTGTTTAGTTCATTTTCGTACCACCATTAATACACCTGTGGTCTGCCAAATATTGCACATATCTAGTGAACCGATTAATATTTATTTGTGGGGAGGGGAGAGAAGGGATCTATCTAGCTAAAGAGTAAAATTTTGTTACGCCAACTTCAATTGTCTATTGTTAGTTGGGTGTATGTGGACTTGCAAAGAATGAAGTAGTATCAAACGAGGCAGAGATGGCAGTATATAAATGTGTGTTGATGCTACATTGTTTTATGGATGTTAAGCGTGGGTTTTGTCAGGAGAAACAAGAGAACAAGGTGAATGAGGTTTGAATGAGATATCTAAGAAAACTCGTATAAACAAAGTCAGTAATAAATGGAAAGTGAAGGAGTTTGGTTTGAAAGAGAATCTTTAGATCAATGTGAAAGAAGCGTCTTAACGTTGTTTTGGGCTTGTTGATAGGATGAATGTGGATTGAATAACGAATCAAATATATGAAGGTAGAGTGTGTGTATCAAAAGCAAGGGCTAGGCCATGTCAGACGTGTTTAAATGTTATAGAAGAATGTGTTAAAAAGTGAAACATTAATAGTTTTAAGAATAAAATAGTATAAATATGACTCAGTTAATGGATGTTTTAGAAGCAAAGGGAGTAGGCTTGGATAGTGAAGTGTGGACGGCGTGATTAGTTAATTATGTATTAAAAATGTCATAATCCTAAATAGAATATGTCTGAAAAGTTTATAAAAAAACAAGAGTTAGGTAACATTGTATGTAGGTTCATCCAAAGGTCCACAGGATGCAAATTCGTCAAATCTGATCTAGTGCATAGTTACCAATATAAACTCTACCTATTAAGTAGTGTTTATTTTACTATTAAAGAGTATAACCTGACTGAAAAGTTGCTTACATTTTAGGTTTACAATAATGCCTATAATTTGTTTAACATCAATAAAACCACATAATTATCTTAACTTATGCGGAACTTCTATATTCTTGTAGTTTGAGTTATGTGAATCACTACAATAATGCAAATAAAGGGTAATACGCAAGTAATATAAGCTTGAATCTCTAAAACCATTAGCATAAGTAGTATTTATTATTTGTTAGCACCGCGTCTTACTACCTGTTCGGGTTATACGCTTTAAGTACTAATTACGTTAATGTATTAGGAATTGGGAAGGTTGAATTAGAGAAAGTGAGCCCGCATTTGCATGGAGGAAGAGTGGAAAACCATTTAGGAACCCCCCCCCAGTTCACCCAACCGAGATTCGAACCTCGATCTCCCCGTCCTCAGCAGTCAAGCTCAACACGACTATCGCGTTAGCCAACTACGCCACCGAACGGGTCATAAGTAGTTCACAAGCGTGTATCCCGAAGGGGTAGTAAGCCGTGGTGCTGAAACAATATATACCAAGCTATTTGAACTGCTACACTGTATAAGATTAACTCTTCGAAAACCTCCATGAAGTGCTCTGAATGTCTCCTGTATCAAATAAAAGATGCTATCGTATCCAAATTAAACGCATAGCTGAATTAAATTTGCAGTTAAATACCATAAATTTGGCGTTGGCTTATCCAACGGGCTTAGGGTTTACTTAAAGATTCTCTGCAGTTCAGTGGTAGATAATAATGACTCTACTTAGACACCTGCTAACAGGTGCATAATGCATCATGCATTTCAAGTGAAACCGAGTAACCGAGAGAGATATGTAGCGTACGTACAGTAGCCCATTGGCTTCTTTGGTGTTGACTGACAGTTCACAGTTGACTTCTGACCGTAAACATATAGGTATACACGTGTATTTTGACTATCAGAAGTGACATCTGCTAAACACATGTTTTTGCAGATCATATGGTTCAGCGTAGGGATACATAATTTGGTCTAGTAACTTTTCAAAGTCGTCCGCTGTCACTCAGCACCAAAAAGCCATGGGGTTACTGTACATACAGTTGTTAGAAGAGTGGGAAACTATTTTGAAAAAAAACCTTTACTGTACCCAGCTATGATCCGAACTACCGTTTCCTTGCTAGCTGCAAGACACATTAAATAAGACTGACAACTTTGTCCACGTGCACACTGGTAGTGGATAAATCATAATATATAGTTTTTTTTAAAGGTACAGTGCACCGCATATACTTTTTTATACTTTTATCATAAAATAGATATTTACTAAGAAATCATAGAATTTGTGAAAAGAAATAGTAGGTATATACATTGTTTTAGAAACATAACAGCAAAGATAATAAATGAAAAGAATATATACTGTTAATTACTTATTCTATGGTATTAGGAATTAGGAACATTGTTACAGACAAATTGAGAAAAGTGATACATCTTTGTTCAACAAAGAGCATAGGAATAAAATTTATTTTCAAAGACTTGAAATAAAAGGTATATATATTAATTCCTTATAACTAAGAAATTATTGGTTTTATAAAAATTTATTTCATTTAAAAGATGTTTGACTTTAATAGTACTACAAGATTGCAATGATAATTAATTACGTATCTCAAATAGTTTCGGAGAAATTATGAAAATTGTAAAATTCCCCCAATGTAAGCTACCTCCAAAGACATTTTCATGAGGAAATGAGAATTGCCATATTGTTATAATATAATATCTAAATATAAAATGTATTCAAAATCTTTAAAGCGAATTTGAAAAAATGATGTTTTCTCATTTTCTCTAAGTAAACTACACTTAATTTTAGGGTCATATATCTAATTTGGAAAAACCCTCTAGGG
This sequence comes from Timema poppense, assembly GCA_902141375.1. Classification (NCBI taxonomy): domain Eukaryota; kingdom Metazoa; phylum Arthropoda; class Insecta; order Phasmatodea; family Timematidae; genus Timema; species Timema poppense. The sequence continues at coordinate 199,510 of CABFOV010000020.1, read as the reverse complement.
TTCCTTATGAAAACCCCAAATGACAAATTTTAGCCCAATTAGTAAAATAGTTTCGGCACTAGCTTGTGGTACAACCATTCAGACGGACAAACACACAAACATACATCATCGCGAAAACCACATTTTTGTTTTGTTTCAGCAGGTCACGAAACGTTGACATTTATCAAAATCTTGAGTTCGATTTTTTTTTTACGACCACTAAACTTTCTCTCAAAAGTGTTAAGAGAAAGTAAATATATATATAGTTCCACTTTATATAATGCACTCTAAATAAAATTCTATCTCCCCTCTAGTAAATTAACATGCTAAGTATTTGATACACTGTAGAAGGTCGTTTTCATTAAAAAAACCAAACAAAAAAGGAATACCCTATTTTGTCCTCAACACCAGTTTTTTAAATTATGTTTGCGGTCTTTTTCTACCGTCAAAATAAAAAAGAATTATCATCCAACGTAAAGCTCATTGCATTTTTACTCTGAGGCTGAAATATCGTGGGCCGTAATCGACGCCGCTGTGAACAGCTCTAAACGCCAGAGGGTAGCGGGGTGTCCATCTGTTTAACGACCGGTGCTTGGAGGTGCTCCCCCTCCCCTCCTACCTTCTACCCCGTCACCCTTTTCACACACTCACACCCCCCTGTTCAGTACTGGCCACATGTCATGTGTTAACGTTAGCCAATAGGACCGCAGAGAGTTTTGGTAGGACATGATTAATATCCGGCAAGCATGAAATAATAGCGCAGATTCTTCTGCTCTCTGGCTGAGAGAGATAAAGTGTTTTGCATCTTTCAAACATAACGGATATCACTCATATACCTCACAGTTAGAGTAACAATCTTGGTAATTTCTTTATCAATCTGTACGTTTGACATCAAAGGACACTAAGGGGTTGAGATGAGTAGAATATACTTAATGGATAAGATACCACGTTTGTGTACAGAGGGGATTAAAAATAATACAGTCAAAAAACTATACATGTAACAAATTCACATTCACCTTTTAGTCATTGGCTATTGAGTATATTGATAGTCTTTCACTCAAAAATAGTGTTATGAAATGCCATTTTTATATAGTAGGTTTATAATCAATTATAGATTGGAATATGTATGATGAAGTTATATTCTAGCTGGTTTTCAGGAACTTATTTACCAGTAAATACTCGGATTAATTTGTTCACGGGCTAGGGCAACACTTTTAAAAATAATGAACTGCCAGTAACGTAAAGATCATGTTTCTAATCCCAATCGGTTCTACTGAAGGTGGTTTATTTTTTATTTTCCTCTAAGAAAGTGCAAGTGGATCTATTTTCCATTCTTCCGTCTTCATCTTTACCATATTAGTGTAAATAGATGTATAGGCCGAACTAGTAGTAAAAGGGAATGCATAAAGTATTTTATTGAAGGCGAGATTTATAGTTTATAAATAAACATAAAATGAAACTTTTTGTGCTAAAGGCATTGAAAGATATTTTTCGCTCTACAGTTCTACAATGTATCAGAACTATTTTTTCTGGGAATAAAATAGTTAAATATAATAATAGGCTCCAAGGTTTGAAGGAAATAGCTTTTTTGATCTGAGGCTGCGTCTGGCCTTGCAGTATATCAAATAGAACCTACGAAAAGGCTGCACCTTTGAATGCAGACTTTTAAACCATGCTTAAATTTAATTTCTAACAGTCTTAGAATGTTTATTTAAAAAAAAATGTTTTTATGGGTAGACTAAGTCGTGTGTGGCTCGTAGTGCCCGGGACTATACTTGTGGTGTAATCGAAGTTTCTTTAAGTTCGATTAGTTTTGCACTATTGGTAAACTATATTTTAAGATTAGTAGAACTTAACTAGAATTTAATATATACACTGTCTGAAACACAATACAATAGGGTATTAGAAATGGTTGAGGTGAGTTGTATAGCATTCAAAACCTTTATTCAAATATTAATGAAACACTCACCCACTTGAAACATGTCGAGCCTTCCTTTACAAACAGTTTTTGTATAAATAATAATTAATTCTTGATAAAAAAATTAATCGTGTTGGTATATATATAAATTTTCAAGTCACCTTGTTCAACATAAAAGTGTAAAATAAGTTACTTTTATTATAAAACCCACATGAATAGGGCAATAATGATAATTTTTAAATAACTGCATCAAAAATTGCCTGAAAAAAGAATGAGTAAACTGTAGGAGGGAAATACATTCCCCATTAAACCAATTGCGCTCAAAATTCAACCCTGATATTTAGGTCAAGCACGTTAACAGTTTACATATCTTTAAATTTGAAGTTATTCTACCTTAGCTGTAAGATTATTTAAGGGGGAAATGAAGGAGGTAAATTGTATTATATGCTGAAATTTTCACTTTGATATATACATTTTCCATAACCTTTTGTAGCTCAAAGGAAAAATAATATTTACTATGTTGGTTGCACTGAAACTTTGTGTGATTCGGTGCCAGTCTCAGATGAGACAGAAGGAACTTCCTTCACCCCTTCACCCCCATCCCCCATACCCCTAGAAACACCCATGTTTAGTTGTAACTAGCCTAATGACTGTCATGGGATCACGAAGCACGTTCCCAATCCTCGAGCTATTCTTGTATCGCATGCCAACATTCCATCAGGTCCTGATTCCTCATTCCAGTACTTCCCTCTACTACCACGGTACGTCGTACGCCCATTCCTAATCGCGTCCTAAGGTTTGGATTCACCGACGACAGATCATATCGATCACCTTCTGTTTATCGTCGTATAGTTTCTCATCTACGATAAATAATTCTATTTTAATCTGTTTGCAGAGGTTATGCGTCTTAACATTAGCATGTTTTCTAAAATGATATTGTGCGTTAACTTTGAATAGTGTTTTTATAGCTTTTATAAAATTAATTTTTTTTGCCAAAATTATATATATATATATATATTACTTTTTTATCACATTGTTTAGCTAGCTGTTCAGGATCTACGCATATATTATATTTACTCTAATCGGGCAAGGATGCGGAAAGAAACAATTTAGAGGTAGTCTAACCACATTTAGTTTAAGTGGAAGGAGAGTGGAAAACCATTTAGGGAAAACCACCTTTTTTAGACCGGACCTAGATTCGAACCCAAATATCCCTATAACAAGTAGACCAGTCTTGCATGGAAGTGTGTCCTTAGACCGTTTGGCCAACAAATCGGGTAGAAATTTAATTCATCAAACGCGTTTAGTTTGATTTTCTTTATATAGTTCTTAAATATTTGTCATTGGCAACCTGGAAAATGATTATGGCACTTGCTTAAATAATTCATTTTTCTTAATGCCTCTAATGCTAACGTTATTGACGATATAAAATTCTGCATAAAAATTATAATCCAGAAGAAATGTAGACATCATTAGTACAAACAAAAAATAAATAAACAATAATGAAAGTAAAATGTGAGAACCAATCCCAATTACTCTAACCATGATTGAAGCCTTGTCCGGTATTACAATGGCAAACAATATAGCAAATTGTTTCACTTGAATACCAATATGTCTATCAGACAAGTTAAAATAAGGCATTGAGGCAAAATCATCCTATAAAGTGTCGATTTTTTATTCGAAATAAGCTCGCATTTTCGTTTAGTATGGAACATTTCTTTGTATCAGGGGGGAAGCTGGTAAAACAAAGGCCAATTCTTGAAAATATTGCTTTAAATAAATTGATAGTTATAGTAAATTCTTACTAATCTGTAAAAATTGTTGCTAGAATTTTTTTAAACACATGCCATCAGGGCTTGTCGGCTAGACATTCCTGGCCTTCTACTGGCAATGACGGATATGTAACCATCTTCTGAGGTTGGCTCACCATGCAGGTGCATTTACTTCAACACGATGTGATGATGTGGATTATATGGTATCACTAGAAGTCTTGAATCCCATTAAGTCTAGCCATTCAGACCATGACAGCCATAAGAGTAACACCTATGATACCATAGAGAATCAAAACCGAGACCTCTAGATTAGCAGCTAAGAAGTCTGACTACTAAACCAATAGGCTGGCCGTTGCGAGAGGTCATCAGGATTATTGAATAAAAAGATGGATATAAAAGACAAAAAAAAGTTGAAAGTCAAATAAATGGAAAATGTAATTATAGTGAAACTACCTCGGTGAACGCATGGTCTAAACCACAACTCTCGCGATACACGATACTGCCAATGACAGGGAGATCTAGGTTCAAATCTCGGTCAGGTGTACTAAGAGAGGATTTTCCAAAGGGGCTTTCCACTTTCCCTCCGCGCCAATATGGTTACACTTCCTCTAAACATAACCTTAATTGTCTCTAAAACCATCGTCGTAACTAGTACACGAGTGTATAATCCGAAAGGTTAGTAAGACGCGGTGATAAAAAAAATATTTCTGAGAAAACAAATAAAATAAATGGTACAACACAAACGTATAAACTTTCTTATATAGTAGACCTACATAATAATAGTTCTTAAAATAATTTTAAAAAATATGTTTTTTTTAAACCAATCTAAATAATATTTTTCTTAGAAAAACAAATATAAAATTTGGTTATTAATCATAAGCCCACATCAAATATAAATTTAAACAACACTATTCATATCATAAACAAAATTTCTAATATAAGTTTTATGTCATATACCATCAAATAATTTTTATTTGTTAAAATATGATAACTATGTAAAACAATTTTTTATTTATTATGAAATCTAATGTCATGGTTATACTTTTGAACAAAATCTTAGATTTTTATGAAATATTTAAAATTTCCTTATACATGCCAAAAACTAAAAAATCCTAAATTATCTTTTCTTTTGAAAACTGAACATAATTAAATTATTTATTATGTAAAATAGTTCACAGATACCATTTTTTTTTTAAATTGTTCAAGTTAATTTCAAACTAATACAGTTTTCTCAAAGATTAGTCTTTAGTATACTACATTAAATTAATATTTTAATAGCAAAAATATTTTATTTATCAATTTTGTAAGAAACTTCCAGATTCCTATTATGAACCAAGTCGTTTTAGCTATTGTTAGAATAATTTAACTAAAAAAATTAGTCATCAATATTTAAACTAAAACGAATTTTTTCCCAAAAAAGTTAAGTATTGTATACAGTTTTATTTGTAGTTTAAAACACTTTCCATGCAAGTATTTTAAGCGAAATTGTTAGCATCATTTTTGAAATATTTCGAATTTTCTATAATCACTCTTCAATAAAATAAAATTAAGCTAATTTTTATCCGAAAATCAAACATTAAGTGTTATTTGAGAGGTCAAATACTTCCTGGATATCCATACCAGACAAGATCGCAGAGCCATTTTAGTAAACTTTGTATAGAAAAGAGTGAAGAGAGTGATACAGAAACCAGGAAGAATTGGAAGCTAGAATGGACAGAAATGCTGAAACGGGAAGTGAAAGTAAATTAGATGGTGTTATATAATAGACAGGTAAGAAAAAGGATAAGAGAGAAAAGAAAATAAGTTAGAATGATATCTGAACAAGGAATAAGGTTGGGTACAGGTTAAGAAGAAAAAGAACTATGTATGAGATATTTTGAGAATATTTTCAACCTGGTAAAGGAAAGGGATGTTTGTGAAATAGAGGAGCAGGATAAAATATCAAAAGATGAGGGGAGAGGTATCGCATTGAAAGAAGTAGAGGGTGCATTAACGAGGGTTAAACAAGGAAAAGCACCAGGTGTGGATGAATTGACTGTGAAAATGATAAGAGCTGCAGTTGAAGCAGGCATATAATGCTTATACAAGGTGCTGAGAGTCATTTGGAAGGAGAAAAAGGTACCGAAAGACTAGAGAAGGGGAGCAATAATACCTATTTTCAAAAAGGGGATGGGAAGAAGTATTCAAATTAAAAGGGGATAAAGTTGGTGTGCCACTACAAATAGACAACTATACGAGAAGATACTGGAAAAGAGAATAAGAAATAAAATGAATGTAAGGTGGAGAGAGGAACAGCCTGAATTTATGGAACAGAGGTATACATTATATTTGAGCTTTGCTATACGAAAGTTGATGGAAAGAGGGTGTGAATTTTTGAAATACTTGATAATGGTATGCATGGATGTAGATAAAGTATATAATAGCCTTGATAGAAATAAAGTTTGGATTTATCACGAGGATTTGTGAAGTAATGGTAGTTTCAAAGAACAGAAAAAGGATAGTAAAGCTTTAAAATTTGGTTGGAGTAGAGCTAAGAAAAGAAGAAATAGTAAAACATCTTAGAAGCGTGATTGAGGTGAAAGGTGGACCTAGAGAGGTCTAATGAGAAAAGGACAAACGGGATAATTATTATATAGGTGTGTAAGAGACCTGCTATGTAGAAGATAAGTGCCCTTGAAGTGTAACGAAGTGTTGTACAGGGCGTACTTTGTACCCATGGTCACACATGCAGCAGAAACATGGGCATTGAATGTAAGAGAGACTAGGAAAGTGGAGGCCATGGGAATGAAGTTTGTAAGTAGCATGTTGGTGTCAAAAGGAAAAACAATATTGAGAATGAAGCTATCTATTATTATTATTATTAGCACCGCGTCTTACTACCCGTTCGGGTTATACGCACTTACGCTAATGTGTAATGGTAGGGTGATTGTGAGATGAAATGAAGGACCTACAGTTTAACGTGGAATCCGAACCACGGTGGAGGCCTGGCATTCCCCACATTCACAAGATGTCTTGTCAGAGGTGAAGGAAGGGTTTGGTAATCAGATAAATCTGTGCCGGGACCTGGGATTGAACCCCGGCCGCCAGCACAGAAGTCTGACACCTTACCCCTAGACCACCAGGTCACCGAAGCTATCTAGAAAAGAGTGGGGGTACAGGAAGTACATGAGATAGTAGAGGAAGCAAGACTGAGATGGTATGGGCATGTAATGAGGATGGAAACAGAGATAATGCCAAAGAGCATGATGGAGATAAATTATTTTAGAAAAACACCAAATAGAGCCCAATAATGAGATGGGAGGAGCAGATAACAGAAAGTTTGCAAGTGAGAGGAGAAGAATGGAAGCGATTAAATTAGGAAAAATGATGGAGGATGAAAGAAAGAGGGAGACATTTTACTAAATTGACCCGGCCATAGGTTAGGAACTGTTGATGATGTATTTAAAACAATCACTGCTTAGTAAACTAACCTTAAACTAAGAGGTAGAATGAAAATAAAAAAATAGGTGCTGAAGTATAACCACATATGATCAATCTATCAAGTTTGAACAAAATACAAAACAATTTTTAAAAAAAAGCCACCTTCATTACACCTGTAAGGATTAGAACCCTGATCTTTCTCTCATTGTTATCCCAGTATAATGCGAGAGTGACGCCTTAGACCATGTAGTCACCAAATTAGGTGACACTACATTTATACTATGGCAATACACTCAGAAGCTGTACTGATTTTTGAAGAAAATGTCAAATTTTGTCTAAACAAACCTTTTATAATCATCCTCCATCCTGAAACATGTGTGTTCCTTTTTATGAGTTAAGAGTGACCCGGTGGTCTAAGAGTAAGGTGTCAGACTTCTGTGTTGAGGCTCCGGGGTTCAATCCTCTGTCCCGGCACAGATTTATCTGATTGCCAAACCCTTACTTCATCTCTGACAATACATCTTGTGAATGTGAGGAATGCCAGGCCTCCACCGTGGTTCGGATCCCACGTTAAACTTTAGGTCCTCCATTTCATCTCACAATCACCCTACAGTTACACATTAGCGTAAGTGCGTACAACCTGAACGAATAGTAAAACGTGGTGATGATAGTAATAATAATAATAATTAATTAATTAATTAACTAAGCTCTTGATATATTTCTTCAGTCTTTCAAATTTCGATCAAGACGTCCAATAGATGCACTGACTGTAACAATATCAATAAACGTTAACATTATTTATTAGAATCTATTTATATTTCAGCTCGCGTGCACTATATTAATAAGGGCACTATTTCATGTTTCAATAAGGAAATCTGTAAATCGAAATAGTTGGAAGAAGTTGAGCAACAATGCAATTTTATACGTTTAACGTCTGAAATATGTACTAGAACGAGATATTTTTCTGTACATTGACATGCAAAGGGTAAATATTTGAATCTAAAAGGAAAACGTCATCAACTTATCTTTAAACGGAAAAACTAGATAAGTTTAAATTTACTAGTAAAATAAGATGGTTTCATTTCAAAATATGAACGTTTACTCGATTTGTCACGTGATTTACGAATAGTGAAATCCCCTTTTATGTAGGCATATTAAAAAGTGAACCTAAGCAGATGTTTTAGATATGGTGTAGAGTTTTATGGCCACACAAACATTTAAAGACACGCGATAGAGAACAGTGTTTTTAAAAGAAAAGATATACCATAAAATGACGATAAAATATTTAACCAGTTATCTTTTTATTTCATCTATGAAATAGTAAAATATTATTGGAATATTTTTTATATCAAGACAGAACTATGATACATGATACAATGCTATTTACCATTTTTGAGCATATATTTAAGCATTTACAGGGCAAAGCGTTCTTTGAATGAAAGTTTCAAAAATACACAAAAACTTGAATTAACAATAGTTATAAAATGTAAAAGTAAAACAAGAAGTATCTTTTTGTATAATGTACCTTTCTTGTTAATTTTGTAGTTTTCTAACCCATCAAGTTTCATAAGAATATTAAAATAAAAAAATATTTAGTTATGGTTTGTACAGTATCTCATCCCTAACTCAATAGTGAAAATAAATGCTTACATCCCAAATGGGTAGTGAGAAATGCTGCTGAAAAAAGAAAATTAAATGAAAGTGGATATTTACATTTGTATCGTTATAAATAGGGCTCTGATTTTTACTTCCTTAAAATTATCAAAAAAATACCAATAAAACATTAAACCATTCTATAATTAACCTAGAATTCGTAAGAAACCCACCTAAAAATATGGACAAAAAACTTGTTACTAATGCATACGACTAAATCAAACACGGACTTCACAAATGGAAACTAATTAAAATACATGAAAGGAAACATTTTAGCATTTAAACCCTTGCAGTATTCTTAGTATAATATTGCTCTATAAATTGTCATATTTATAAGTAATAGCTATTTCATTGCAGCCTTTTCAGCTTAGTTACAGCGTCACACCAGGAATGTGTATTTTACAATAAAACAAGGTAAAGATGATACAAAGTTAATTGCCTAAATTATCTTCTCATTCCAACAAGTGTGTGTTGAAAAAAATATGTTTGAGATTAATGCACTTATTAAATTTTTATCGCTTAGAAAATATATCCAGTCAACATAAACTCTTAAAAATAACAAATAAAATAATAATTTGAAAAAACCCTATAATCCAAAATGACCAAAGAATGACTTATATAAACCGTTATCACAACAATGGGATCATGAACAGAATGTATGTGCACATGAGCATTGTCGGTGATGTACCAATGAAAATATGACATAATCAAGAATTGAGGCCTGATTCTAAAGAAACATGGGTTTAAAAATGATATTAACATTAATTATGAGAAGTATTACTAAAGTGTTTAGAACCATATTGGTTGGTACGTGGGCTAATGAGCTACCCCTGTCGTATCTGGTTTACTAAGGATTGAGAGGTTGAGGTACAAGTCACAAGTGGATGCAATGAAGGTGATTTTTAAAAATTACCATTTTCAGCCTCTCCTCATCAGACTTACTAGAGCTTGAAAGTTAAGTTGGACGTGGTGCTATGGCAAGCCTAAAAACTAAAGTATGTTATGTTAATTCAATTCCCGGTGAGGTCAAAGTAAATTCATCCTCAAAGGATGCAAAATATCATTATGCAGAGGTATGAATATTTTGGAGTTCATTACAAAGGTGGTCCCAGGTCTAATTATTGAACTATTACTTGTTCAACAATCATACAGAACAGATAAATAAACTAGTTTATACAAGCTAACAGACTAACTATGTTAATTTCTAGTTAAATAAAAAAATCTTTTATCTTTAACGAGGATGGTTCATGAACTCATGATGAAAACTACATCTAGTCCTCCCTGATGATGTCAAACCCCGGCATCCTGAATCAGAGTCAGTCACTCTTTCCATATATAACTTTAAAAAGGGAGTTTTAATTTTGAAATGCTATTTTCTTAACAGATTATAGGGCATAAATATTCATTAACCTGAGGGAAAATGTTGAGTATGGTAAATTTGATGAAATTTAACCAAAGTGCATGTAATTAATCTTATCCAGTAATAGATATTTTATGAAAAACGTTGAAGTGAAAGAGCTACAAAAAAAAATTAAAAAAAATGGCGATGCATAATGTCGCCATAGATGTTATTTCTTTGTCCATTTGTTCTATTTAATGTCAACAAATGTTTTAATTATTGACATGTATTATAATTATTTATATAAATTGTTTATATTCACATTTTTCAAACAAAATAAAGTTTCAATTAATAGATAGGAAATATTTTTTAATTGAGGGATAACTGAAGGGACTATTTATTTTCCCAACTTTATTTCTTACACTGTATTGAAAAATTGTAAGATAAAGATAAGAATCGAATTTTAGGAAAAAAAAAATTTACTTAACATTTATAGTATAGTTTAGTTTCAATTATTATTTTTTAGCACCGTAGCTTTTTCAGTTTATACTCTTATGTACTAATTACGCAAATTTCAAAATTTTCATGGAGGGAGAGTGGGTAACCATTTTGGAAAAATCACCATGAGTACACCCGACCAAGATTTGAACTTTGATTTACCCGTCACCAACTGTCTAGTCTACTATGAGGGTGACGATTTAGACCATGCAGCCAATGAAATGAGTTTCAAATGTATTGATTTATTTATTAAATGTAGCAATTCAACCTTAGGAAGTTTGCTTTAGTATCTTTTATAAGCGTCAAAAAAATTCCTTTCAGCTCAAATTGGAGTCCATACAAGGTAAGGTAGAAGGGGACGTGAGAAAAGTCAGTATTTTTTTCTTTCAGTTTTTATATAAAAATATTTTGTGTGTCCAAAATATACAAAATATTACTCCAGTAAAAATATAAGAGTTTAATTGTCTTCATATTGTGATAAACACACTTGTTGAATGTCTGTCACGGGCATAGTGGCATTAGATGATAAACATTTTATAATAAGATAAAAGTTATTATTAAATTCCAGGACATCTTTGATAGATATTCACCAACTGCTGATATCATAATGTGAAGAAAATTAAAGTTTCTGTTTCTACTGGAGCAATATTTGATTTATCTTGATCAAAAAATGTTGTGATAAAAATCTGCTAAAAGACCGATCCAACCTCACGTACCCTTCAACCCTACCTTTAATAAATTCATGGTAAATCTATGTTTTATATTTCTCCTTATCATTATAACGCCTTGTCTTTCAAAATTTCCATTTACATTTTCTTCTGGGGTCTTCATACTCGCCGACATATCACAATAAGGACCAAACTAATCCTACTCCTCTTTCCTAAATAAAACTCACTCTCGCGAGGACTCACCGGTTGTGAAGGCAGCCAGGACGGCGCAGAGTAGCAGTCGCCACCCGGCACTTTTCCGCGTGAAGCCCATCACAGGTCACAAGATCAACTTGTGAAGGTCACTGCAGGGCATATATCGGTGTAGTCGGGTCTAGGCCCGCCTCAAGGATCCTCATCCTGCAGGGACAGATACATAGGGTGACAACTTCATTTGTTTGAGGAATGTGGACGTATTTCAGATAGGATGGGAGAGAGCGCAAACGAAAGTACAAATAATTTTTGGAAAAAATAAATAACACAATTTGTAAGTATTCATATAAATATTGTGTGTCTAGGCTACATAATTTTTAGTTTATTAGTGGCAATATTAGATAGCACTAATATACCACTGCCTAGGGGATGCCCGAATGTACTAATCGTATATCCTTTTCGTGTAGGCTCTTTCCATGTCCCGATGAGGTGAGGTGAATGTATGGTGATAGTGAGTATGGGGGTGAGGAATAACTGGAAATACTTAAACTTAACATCAATCTAACTAACCAAATCCTAGCGACATTTGGGGTAGTTATTCTTTCGGTAAAATACCCAAGGTACCAGCTGGAAATCCAACTTGGGCCTATAAGCTCCTACGTGCACAATGGACCTGGTTATTTCTGCAGTAGATACATTAAGTTTAATTTTTTACACATTGAAATCTCAAGTTATTTTAAAACTTGTCATGGGCATCACATAATTTAAGCATGACATTTTCGCCGCCATTAAAATTTTCTGGACATATGTCATTATTCTCCAGACAAAAATTTTAATACGTCTTATATGTAGATCCAGATTGCAAAACAACAAGCAAGAATTGATGTGTAAATATTCATATTGCTTTTCTTCTTAACCAATTTCATGAATGTTTACAAAATTGATAAATAAAAAAAAAGATCATCTTTCACCAAATATAGTAGCTTACCGTCAATATGTTAAATGCCTTTACATGTGCATTCAAGCAACTCACACCTTTATATCTCCGAAATAGAAGTTAGTTTGATATTCTCAATGAAAGTATTTATTTGGCCTTCAGATATTAATACTTATCATGTTCTTCCAAATATTTACACTAATGAAGTAGGAATAAGGAAGGTATAGTTTAAATAAAGCATACCCTCATCTCCGTGGAACAATGCTTGAAATACATTCATTAAAAAATATATCACTACACAGGGACAGAACTCTATCCACGAATATCTCGTGCCCAGTGAAGCTGACAAGACGATAAGGTAAAGAGAAGAGATATATTAGGAGATATACAACTATATATTCGCGTTGAGGAATGTTGGTTAATTCAGAATAAAAGTTACATGTGGAAAACTGCCCACAGTGTATCCATCAGGGATTTAAACACCTGGCCCTTTCATCAACAATGACAGTGTAAAGTGCTAGTATATCGTATTAGACCGTTATTAAACTGATATAAACCCAATTTATGTATTAACCTTTATAAATTAAACTGAATTTTGTATATAATATTATTTAAATTAATGGGGTGGGAGGGGGTGTAAACACTAGTTGATATCCATGTTTTTGTAGTTTCTAAGACAACAAAATTGACGGTGAGATAAATCAAATATTGGTCTCGCAGATAATGTTTAATAGCCTACTATACACATGGTAATATCAATAATTTTTAACACACTATTTGATAGTAAAATGAATTATTCCAGTTTGGCTTCCTTCGCCATCAATAATGATATTAAATTACTGTACAGTGTTTCTACACTGTCTTATCATACATTAATAATTTATTTGTAATGGGAATGGTGCTATTTGACTAGATGATTTTCCTTTTCTTTAAAATGTTTATCACTAAATGCCACCAGGCACTTGGAAAATATTCAAGATCTGTTTAGATTTGTATGTGTATCAAATTATACCAAATGTATTTAGTGAATCAATATATTATTTACTTTGGCTAGATATTTGTTTCTTATAAAAAAACTTAAATTTCATCCCCTTTCATTCAACCCTAAAGTTTGTCACGTTAACTTTTAGGATAACTTAAGTGCACATCTTGTATTATGTACAGTACATACATACATATGTGTAGTTTGAAGAATGTTTCTATACCTGGCAGATTAAATATACTAACCCAATATACCCATAAAACAAAGCCAGAAAATACATGATTAAAGGAGATTATAAAATTACCACCAAATTTCCTCCATGATAATATATGTATGCACAGTATAATGATTTATTATTATTCTGTGTATACAGTATAATGATTTATATTCATTCTCTGTATACACTATAATGATTTATATTCATTATACGTATACAGTATAATGATTTATAATCATTCTGTGTATACAGTATAATGATCTATATTCATTATATGTATACAGTATAATGATTTATTAGCATTCTGTGTATACAGTATAATGATTTATATTCATTCTATGTATACAGTATAATGATCTATATTCATTATATGTATACAGTATAATGATTTATAATCATTCTGTGTATACACTATAATGATCTATATTCATTATATGTATACAGTATAATGATTTATATTCATTCTATGTATACAGTATAATGATTTATATTCATTATATGTATACAGTATAATGATTTATAATAATTCTGTGTATACAGCACATTGCTTTGTAATCATTCTGTGTATACATTATACTCTAGATTTCATTTCTGGACATACATATTTCCACAGTTTTTAAATTGAGCTGCAGCTTCCACAAGGAAGGCAGGAGCATTAACTTCTAAATTCGGTGTACGGACCAAGAAGTAAGTTTTTAAAAGACGCCATTAAAATAGTGAGTTTTATCTTTTCTTCAGGCCAGTGGGCAGGCAGTGTTGTCAAAGTTCACTGAAACAAAATTTCCAGCGTTTTTCAGAAAGATTAAATTTTCAATTTAAAATAGATGTTCAGATAATGCATGATATTTGATATTTCTTTTTATTTGTATTAATTAATAAAATAAAACATATTGCTCAGATTTAGTAAGTTAGTGATATTATAAATACTCTCTTTAAAATAGCATAGAAGAAAAATTCATACAGAATATTTCTTGTTGAGAAAATAAATTCTTCTTAAAACCAGGGATATAAATTCTATATAGCTTTTTCATTTTGGTAATTATTAGTGTATTTTTAACCCGATAACCAAGCGGGACGCCTAGATAATAGATATTCAAATCATTGGTAAATGTATTGCATTTTTAAATTTCTACTACTATGTGTTGGATGTCATCATAAAGTAAGCTGTTAGTAGTTTTTTTGTAGGCTAAATATCTTCTACAGGTTTAGGATGCATAATAACACACTAATACCAGTGCTTTGTCGACCATAATTAATCCCTGGACTCATTGTTGCTGGTCTGAAAATACATTTTCGGTAGTAGTTACAAATGTTTGCTAGGAAAGTATATAAAATTAATTATCATCTCATATTTTGTTAGCCAATTTTGTTTAAAAAATAATTCACAATAAAGCTTTATTCAAGCTTGGTTCATTCATATGTCAAACTAGCATTTATTCGTGGGAGAGATCTATCAACCCTATACATCTCAATTAATCATGAACGCAAGAATACATATACGACACACTATTAATGAGAAAAAGCTTAATTATATTTAATAGAGACACTACATCACATGGCAATGAAATGTTAAGTACTGTATAACAAATTGGCAATGATCATAGTCACATGACCTATAAAAGTGTGTCTCCATATAAAAAACAAAACAAAACAAAACAAAAAACTTAAACATGAATATACTTATTCAATATTATGCTTTTAATAAAACAATTAAAGGAATTGTATTAAACATTAATTACGTGTTTGTGACAAGTATAAATTTATTTATTGGTTTATTGATGCTATAATGTATACAATTATACCAAAGCTTTCCTGTAATCAATTATTTGAGAGTGACCTGGTGGTCTAGGTGTAAGGTGTCTAACTTCTGTGCTGGGAATCTGAGGCTCAATCCTCGGTCCTGGCACAGATTTATCTGATTGTCAAACCCTTCCTTTACCTCTGACAAGACGTTTATTAATCACAACTTGTAAATGTGGGGAATGCCAGGCCTCCACCGTGGTTAAGATCCCACGTTAAACTATAGGTCTTCAATTTCATATCCCAATCACACTACCATTACACATTAGCGTAGGTGCGTACAACCTGAACGGTTAGTAAGATTTGATGATGATAATAATAATAATAATAATAATAAATTGAGCTGAGATATACACTGTTAAAGCCATTTTAAAAAGGGTCATAGTTTAAAAATATGTATGCATGAAATTCTGCAAAAAATCTAAACAAGTCTTTGTTCATGAATAATTAAAGTCTAAAATATATGTTGAATCCCAATTAAAGATGCTGTGAAAAAATCTAGTCTTGTTTTACAATTCCATTATTTTTTCCCTCTCCATAAGAGAAACATAATGTTTCTGTTCCGTTAGTAAATACATTTTAGACAATGAATGTTCTTTTTTGGTAGTAAAGATAGTAATATTATTTGAATGAAAATTGAATTGGAGAATAAATTTTTTGATTTTTACATTTTTGATTTTATATATAATGTATTTAGTTTTATGGCTAAACGGCAATGTTTAAATTGTTTAAGCCTATAAAAAAAAGTCAATATTCGTTTTATGTGTGCTTTAAAGTGTTCCCTTTGTGAGTTTTGAATTAATAAAAATAAACATTATAATTAACATTCAGTGTGGATGACTACAGTTCATAAATATGTATTTAACTCTATTTTAAAAAATGACATACGTGTTCAAACGAAGCTATGTTCAATTAAAACTGGTAATTCCGACGACACCAAAGCTGATCACGAATTACCGTGATTATCTTTCTGGTGGCTACTGCAAGTCTACTACAGACTCCGTCTAGACTATTAGTGAAATAATACCTTTGCCATTGGATGTATCCATGTAGATTAGTGGAAAACTATTATATATCTAAGCAAAAATACCCTGTTTTATTCCTATTTCTTCAACATACATGTATATTTAAATAAATATAAATCAATATAATTTTGTTTACACTTAGTATTTTAAGAAAATAATTTAGGATTTATTTAGTGTCATAACTGTCAAATTAAAAGTGAATACATTGCTATGGCCACATTTGTCATTCAAAAATTAACTCGAAGCTTGTATTGTATTTACAAATACATTAATATTAAGAGTTTAAAAATGTAATTAAATCAATCTGTATTCAAATTCATTCAAATATATTTTATCTACTAATAATTGGTTCTAAAAACTTTCAATTGACTTTTATGTATATCCAAAATCTTTAATTTAATAACACAAATTGAGAGAGGATATTATTAAATAGATGTTCTAGTATTTGCCTGAACAATAATTAAAGAAAGGAAAATCAAACATAGATTCAAACTAAGACTCCAATCTCTCAGGTCAAAATGAGAATACTAATCAAATATGTTGGCTATTAACTATTTATTTATATATTTGCCAAATAGTTTAGATAAACTTATCATTCTATTTTCATGATAGACATAATCTTGATAAATTAATTTTTTACTTCTTGCCCAACGCTGATAAGTATTTATAACCAACATTTAACTAACATAGAGGACAAATATTTTAAGTACTAAACTTTTTTAATATTTAAAATATATATTTCCATGTTGGATAAAAATTCTTTTTCGTCTCATAAGTTATTATTAAACAATGCTTTCAAATAAAAATATAAAACCATATATTGAAAATTTCTTTATTAAATAACAACTGGAGTATAAGCTTACAAACTCACTTAATTTAAATTCTATGCATGATATTATTTAATTAGCTTTAATTAAAAAGAAAATTTTCCAGAAAATAAATAAAAAATAATAAAACAACTTTCCTATATAGTTGCAGTACCTTCCAGCATCAAAATAAACGTGGACAAAGTATTCATAATATACATTCATTGTAATAATTACTTTTGTGTTGACAACGAAATTTATGAGTTTTTTAGAAAAAACACAAAACATTTATTAGTCCTGGTCTTCATTTCGGAGGAACGTGAACATTAAAAGTGCGCATGAGGAGAAAGAAGAAATGGGGTTGACGAGGTAAGGTGTAAGAAAAGGGGGTTAAACTCCCTCTTGCAAGGAATATTACACACCATTTTACCCCCATTTCTTCATAGAAATGTAATTGAAATAAGAATGAGTAACATTTAATAAATACGGAATGAGATGTAGAGAATAGAATATTAATGTTAGGAAGAAAATGGCTTAAATTTCCCAAGGTATGATAAAACATTGTGAATTATGTGAACATAGTATTATTTATTAGCCAAAATTTATATTTTTAAATGGTCTGGCTTTTTATGCACATATTCTTCTGTTCTTACAGATTAACAAATGCTTATTATTATGAACAAATTAAAGTGGTAATATTAATTTTCGATATTTGTTAAGTATAATAACATTTATTATTAAAATCATTCCCGTAATTATATCTATATTATACGCTTAGTTTATTTATGTATAAGATCAAATCTGTACGCCACATTCTACCTATATCAGCACACGATACATAAATTAGTATAAAAGTTTTAAATATTTATTTTTTAGCACCGAGTCATGCTAACTGTTCAGGCTTGATGCATAATATGTACTAATTACGCTATTGGTTTAGGGATAAGAAAGGTTAAATCCAAAGGTATAATACACACATTTGCGCTGAGGGAGAGTAGAAAACCTTTTTAAAACGACCCTCGACACAACTAACCAGGATTTTATCCCCTACATCCCAGTCATCAGCAGTCTAGACTAACACGAGAGAAACACTTTAGAGGATGTGGCCACTGAATCAGGGGTTTCACTATTGCTTGCTTTTTAATTATTAGAAATAATATATAATAAATGATTCATAAGATTTAGTTTGACTGTGAGTTGAAAGTGGCATTTAATAGCCCCTATCCTCTTTTTATGAATTTTAATGGCGGCATAAATTTGCAACGTGATCTTTCCGTGCACTGAGTGCTACAACTCTTTGGGGTTATCCAACTATTGAAAATATTGTGTTAAGGAAGAGGAAGGTATAATTTATAAAAATATCACTCTGATTTTCGAATAAGTAGAGTGGGAAACCATTAAGGAAAAAACATCCTTAATATAGCGCACTGAAATTCTTGCCCCAATCTCCCCGTCACCAACAATACTAGTGATGACTTAATACCAGAAATAGGCAATCTTTTTGAAGACACAAGAATTATGGGACGTTAAAATAAATCGTGTGCTAGTTTGGAAAAAAATATTTCAACTTTATATTTATCATAAAGTAATTAATTATTAGTTCATATATATATATAAACACAATAATCGTTTGTTGAGTTTACACTCTCCCTCTAAGCAATTGTAAATTTATTTTAAATCCAAAGTTTATCTTACTACTACTACATTAGACTAATGCGTGGAGCCCGAAAGGATAGTATAGTGTGGTAAACAAAAACAACAACAAAAAAAACACTTTTTACTAAACGACGAGCCCAGTCTCCAGGATTTGTAACGTGATAGATGAACCAATATACAATTATTCAAGTAGGCCTATTGTTATAACATATACTATATAAGCCATGTCCTATAACATAAGTGACCAGACTTTTTGATCCAGTGATCTACTCATACTCAAGAAAAGGAAAGATCCTTTGTGATCTACTGTACTACGGAACCATAGCCTTATATTGTTTGTTTTATTCGTAAAAAAATATTAAAAATCCAATTTTGAGTTTTAATAGTAAAATTACATTGCCTATAAAAACTCATAGTCCTTTCACACACTCAAATTGAAATTTTCTTCATACCACAATATATATAATTTCTATTAAAAAAAAGTATTGTCTCATTAAACACTTGACTTTGAAGTTGATGCATGACACCGTGTAGTTTTACGATAGTTTGTTGAATGAGAGTTCGTAATAATACACTGTCATAAACGAGGGCAGGTTTGTAGAACTGTCATCAGTCAGACAGTTTCAATATTTCGATTTTATAATGTTGACTTAAGAAAAATCTAAGCCCTTCTCTTTCATTTTCTTTCTCTCAATCTTTTTTAATCTATAAACCAAGTGATCGACCAAACTATCAGTTGCGTAAGACCGGTAGATGGCAAATGACTGTTTGATCACCTCTGCCATATATACATGTATTTGATTTTATTAAATCTGTCGGGTGACCAGGTGGTCTATGGGTAAGGTGCCAGACTTCTGTGCTGGAGGTCTGGGACTCAATCTTGCATGACAAACCCTTCCCTCACCTCTGAGAAGACGTGTATTAATCACAACTTGTAAATGTGGGGAATGACATGCCTCCACCGTGGTTTGGATCCCACGGCTGTAGGTCCTCCATTTAATTTCACAATCACCTTAAAATTACACATTAGCGTAAGTGCGTATAAACCGAACGGGTAGTAAGATGCGGTGCTAATAATAATAATAATAATAATAATAATAATAATAATAATAATATCAAATCTGTCCGTGACAGATTCATAAACCAAAAATGTTAATCATACACCTAAATGTACAACTCTATTCCTGGTAGTTAATATTCCAATAATTCTCCACAATGTACAAAATACAATTAATTTGAAATAATTTTATTTAATAAACCAGTGAGATCTATTCAATGTTCATAATACACTGAAGTTAATAATTCGGTGTGGCTTTTCATCGGGGTGAGCAAGTAATCCGAAATATTTTTTAATAAAGCGTGTAAAAAAATATCCAATAGCCACGAAATGAGCCAGCCGTTAAAAAATATCGTGTTCAAGTATGTAGTGGTGAGAGAGTAAATATATATTCTGAGCTCTTCAGTGGCTTATAACGTAAATCCAATCATCTAAATTAGTTTATGCTTTAGAATCAAAAAATTCATTATCCATTTTCTCGATTAATAAAACCAGAGTGTCAAACACACGTAGTTTTTAAAAAAAATATGTTTGCATATCAACTTCTGTTTTTCGTGTATCTAAATTATGAGTATGAGAGATATTGTTGATAATTTTAAATAATATTATGTGTTTTTTAGCACCCGCCTCTGTGACGTAGTTAGCTAACGCACTAAGTTTCATACTAAGCTAGACTGCTTAGAATGAGGTGATAGAGGTTCGAATCTCGGTCGGGTGAATTGGTTTATTTTTTCCAAAATAGTTTTCCACTACCCCTCTACGCAAATGCAGGTTCATTTCCTCTAAATTCAAACTTCCCAATTACTAGCCCATTATCGTAATTAGTACTTAAGCGTATAGCCCGAATGGGTAGTAAGCCGTGGTCCTAGCATACATATACATATATTATAAACCCATCTTACTTACTACCTGTTGGTGACCTGGGGGCTTAGGGGTAAGGTGTCGGACTTCT
This sequence comes from Timema poppense, assembly GCA_902141375.1. Classification (NCBI taxonomy): domain Eukaryota; kingdom Metazoa; phylum Arthropoda; class Insecta; order Phasmatodea; family Timematidae; genus Timema; species Timema poppense. Next base: position 178,639 of record CABFOV010000020.1, on the reverse strand, counting down.
ATTCTGGAGGTCCGGGGTTCAATCCTTGGTTCCGGTCCAGATTTATCATATTGCCAAACCCTTCCTTCTCCTCTGACAAGACATATATTAATCACAACTTGCGAATGTGAATAATGCCAGGCCTCCACCGTGGTTCGGATTCCATGTTAAACTGTAGGTCCTCCATTTCATCCCACCATTACACATTTGCGTAAGTGCGTATAATCCGAATGGTTAGTAAGACGCGGTGCTAATAATAATAATAATAATAATAATAATAATAATAATACCTGTTCAGAGTATACGCATATATGGTAATAACTGTAATTGGGTAGGGATGAGTAAAGGAATATTTGCGTAGAATTAAAGTGGAAAATCAATAAGGAAAACCACCCTCATTAGCCTCAACCAAAGTCAAACCCTGGTCTACACGTCATCAGTTGGTCAGTTACGCCATAGAGTCTAGATCATTCAGCCACTAATTATTATTATTATTATTATTATTAGCACCGCGTCTTACTACCCGTTCGGGTTATACGCACTTACGCTAATGTGTAATGTTAGGGGGATTATGAGATGAAATGGAGAACCTACAGTTTAACGTGGAATCCGAACCACGGTGGAGGCCTGGCATTCCTCACATTCACAAGATGTCAGCCACTAAAGAGGCTCGAAAATATCCTTCAACCCTACCCATTCTTTCTCCGCTGCATCTTTTCACCCGTCCAGACTATACATATTTTAATTAAGCTAAGACCCACTTCGGTGGCCACGTGATCTAAGGCGCGGCTATCTCTGTAGATTAGACTGCTGATGACGGGAAGATTAAGGTTAAAATAGCGATCGGGTGAACTGAGGGTGGTTTTTTCCAAAATGAATTTCAACTCTCCCTTCATGCAAATGCGGGTACAATTCATCTGAAAATATCATTTATAATCTCTAAAACCATTAACGTAATTAATTAATACCAAAGCGTACAACCTGAACGATTATTAAGACGCAGTGCTGAGTAAAACTAAGTTAATAATCAATTGTCACATGGTCTGAGGCGTCATTCTCTCAATATACTGGATTGTGGAAGATGGGATGCTCGGGGTTCGAAACCGGGATGTTGTGTACTTAGGGTAGACTTTCTTAAATTAGTTTCCACCCTCCCTCCCCGCAAATGAAGGTACATTTCCTAAATTCAACCTTCATATTTCCTACCTAATCAGTGTGAATATTTAGATAGAGAGAATGGGGATTAAGACACGCAGTACAGTAAAAAAACAACTCTACTACGGAGTGTAAGTGAAAGGAAGAAAGTTTAGTGGAAATGTACCAACTCTGGCGTGGTGGAAAAGTGGAAACCCACTTAGGGAAATACACCCTTGTTATATTTTGCCGGAATTAGTACCTACCTCTCTCCGATAGTGACAAACAAGACTTCAATAGCTTTACGCGTATCTTCCGATGAATATTTCATATTATTTAACAGCTATCTCCCTGGCTTCAGTGGCCACATGTTCTAAGGGATCACTCTTTCAATAGTATAGACAGCTGATTACAAGGTGAACGGGGCTCGAATCCTAGAGGGGTGTACTGGGGCTGGTTTTGCTTAAATAATTTTCCAATCTCTCTCCATTCAAATGCGGATACACTTCCACTAAACTCAATCTTAAACGTAGTTAGTATATATACTTTTGGTCTGAACAGGTAGTAAGACGAGGTGTTAAAATGAAAAATAGTAAACTGTAATGTATAAAATAAGTTTTTGAACAAACACCTATAATATTTTTCTAATTATATCTGTGATTACGTAGTTAATTATTTGACTATCCGCAATTTTTGCTACTGGCATAAGGCTTTAGGCTCACAATGTGCTAGATTGTTGGTCGCTGTGGTTTTGAATTTCTAATCTAGTTATTGTGAAATTAAAATGTTTCTAGACATTAGATTTATAACTTTGGATTTTTCATCGATTAGCATCCATTGAATTGGGGTTTTAATTCAACAAATAATTTAATAGTTTATCCCTTTCCCTCCACGAAAATGTGGGCACATTTGTTAAACATTTTATCTACCTCCTTCCTACCCCATTTTTTGAAATATGAAGATATCTAGGACGGTTATTGATATGTAGTGGATATTTAACATATTATTATGGGAACAACTTTCCATCTATAATAAAATAATCGAAAGTGACTAATTAATAATTGTGCTAGGAATAGTGTTAGTTGGACACCTGACTATAAAATGTACGCTGTGCCTTTCAATTTAATGAGAATACACATAACTTAATTTGATAAAAAAAAACTATTTTGATACATTTGAAATCACTTAATGCTGGCCTCAGTAGTCTTGAGGTAAAGTGCTAACATCAGAGCCCGATGTTCGTGGGTTCAAACCTAGCAGAGGTCAACGAGTTTCTCTTGTGCGGTAAAATATCGTACCACAACTTTCTTCGTAGAGGAATCAAACCGTCGGTACCAAGTTGACTGTGGTATGTGAAATAACCTTGGATGAAAATACCTTTCCGGCAAAATTGGTAAGCTCTTTTATGATTTAACCTAGAATTTAATTGCGGAAGGCATCGGGAAACCAGAACGTTCTTAGCGTACGTGTTTTCTAGTAGATGGTGCAGGAACCACTAACCAGCATAAAATCATGTCTAGCTACTAATGGATGGTATGCACATAGAAACAATCTTCAGATTGAAGACCTATCACTCAAATATATATCCCACTGTTTTAATAATCGTGAAAATATAATTTTAAAGTCATATTAAATTACATCTCAGATATTTTTTCTTTATAAAGTTAGTAAAGTTCAAGGGATTGTTCATTCTTTTCTTCTTAAACTTCGTAAACGCTAAGTTCATTGAACAATTGACACAAGCACTATAGTGTAGGAAATATTGGCTATTGTTGCAAAACAAAACCACCATCTTCAACATCTCACCTTATCAACATTTACCAAATGTCTGTTATAGGGTGTCATCCATTTTACACCATTTATAACTCCTATAATACATCTATATATTTTAGTTTATTACCCGCCTGGGTGGCGTAGCTGGATAACGCGCTAGTCGTGTTAAGCTCGACTACTGAGGACGGGGAGATCTAGGTTCGAATCTCGGTCGGGAGAATCGGGGGTGCTTTTCCTTAATGGTTTTCCACTCTCCCTCCACGCTAATTCGGGCTCACTTCCTCTAATTAAACCTTCCCATTTTCCTAATCCTTTAGTGTAGTTAGTACTTAAAGCGTATAATCCAAACGGGTAGTAAGATGCGGTAAAAATATTATTATTATTTTATTGTATTAATTGTCTTAAATTTATTAAATTTTTATTATTTTGTAAATCTTTTTTTTTCAAGCTTTGATAATATTTCTATTAAATTTAAACTTTATCTTAAAAACTTTCCTATACCTTAGCTCAGTTGGTAGCGTGTCTGTCAACTGAGCTAATGGTCCAGGGATAAAATTCTGGCATGACTGAGAAATTTATAATTGGTAAAATGTGGGTTTCCCCTTTCACAGTGATTAATTAAGGTCCGGGGGTTGGATGTTGTGTCTATTCAAGATTTAATTTAGTTTATAAGTCATCTGCTGATATAATCAGTCGGTTCAGAAATTTCTCGTTAAATACCCCGAGTAAATGAAAATGAAAAAATGTATATATTAGGAAAAATAACATCTCTATTCGAATGAAAGGCGTTAGTTACCTCATTGATCTAATTTTTGAGATCGGAATGAAATTAATTTAAAAATAATAGTAGTAATTAATTTTTTAATCAACACAGAATATTAAAATGGCCTGCCGAAGTTTAAAAACAGGTTACCTGAACTCTAACGATTAATATTCTTGTCACCTCCCTGTTTGATGTTTCTCTCCGTTAAGAACGTCTCAAGTTAAGTACAACCGGAACCTAGCGACTGGAATGGATGTGTACCCATGTTTCAACGTGTCTGAAGTGTGAAACATCTGTCCGACGAAAGGGGAGGAGGGTTTTACGTCTTGTCTCGGGGTGATCAATCAGACTTTAACTGAAGGCAGATTAATATCGGAGGAAGAACATTGCACACAAGCTTTTGCCTCTGACTGACAGCCCCTTAAAGGAGAATGCCAAGAAGTTTGGGGAAACACTGGGGATACTTAGCTTACCGCACTGGTTGCCGCACTTTGAGGAGTTTCTTCCTACTTAGATTCACTACTTAGGAGGATTATTTTATGTTTTTACTCTCCTGCGACTTATTGGAGGAGGGAAATTTTGTAATGGTAAGAAAATCAAGTTCAATTATTTTTTATGGATTATGAACTTTCATTAAAATCCTGAATCTAAAAATTTGACTTACATGATACTACCTGTATGTCTGTCCACCTGTCTGTTTGTAGGTATTTTGGCCTGAATCCAAAACCTTTGTAAAGATAAGACTAACACTGTGTATCTAGATTTTCACGCCTGGTCTATACGCAACGTTTTATTACTCAGTTATGACTGCGCAGGCAATATTGTGTTATAAAAAGACGTTACAGTTCAAGGGTGTCCACAAATTTCAGTCTTCAGCATTTTTTTTTTCACTCAGTAGAATCCACTGTGCATAAATTGTTAAGTCAATTTTTACCATTTGTCTTGCAAAACGAAGGTAAATTAAACGTGTTAAGTACGCGAACCACTAAAGATGGTCCAGACATTTGTTACTGAAACTACACAAATTCAGTGATGTTCATAAGAAACTCACGTGAACATTGATGAAGATAACTAATCATTTAGTAATAGTAAATATATTATCAATAAAAGACGAAGACTAAATCTGTTGAAATCCGCGAGCATTGTTCCAGCACCAATATTGAAGCAAAACCGAGTAACATATGTAGTGAACATTTTAGAAAACATTCTAAAGTAGTTGATTTGAGGAGTGGTATTAAATAAAGTTAAGACATTGATAGAAAACTCAGAAGATAACTATAACAAAATATAAAAAATGTAATTTAATGAATTAGATAGTCTCAAAATTGGTAGATGAATTAAGTGACATTAAAATTCAAAAATATTGATAATGATTTTCTTCTAATTAGCAACAAAATTTCATATTTGAAAATTTCCAATAAATTGATATAACATCATTAACTGAATTAAAACGTAGATTGACGACAAGTCTAAAATACACGTATTACTTTTTTAAATTGTGTTACAAAACTTCGATACAAAACAAAGTTTAAAATTCAACAGTGTTGTCAATAAACTATAAAATTTAAATTAGTAGGTTAACGTCTCCCTTAGGAAGTTTAAAAAAGTGATTAAGTGTTCTTGTTAAAAATATTTGAAGAATATAATAAATGTGTAGTGAAGATGGAAGTATGTGTGTGTACACCCACCAACAATTCTGCGCAGGTCGCAGATAAATATACCGTTGGGATCAGTTTTCCGTCTTCGTGTGCCAGATCCCTACATCTTATATAATTGTAAGTTTTCCAGTCCACACTGCATAATGCAAAACGTTGCACCTATATGGACCAGGCGTTAGTACGGTTCCCCAGAGGCGTTTTGAAAATTTGTATCCAGTAATAAAACTATACCTACTCTACTGAAGGATTCTAGAAGAATTAAATGATTATATAGATACACGCTTCGACTAAAATTCTTATTCAAGCCCTGTTTTAAACTGCAAACAAAATGGTATATCTAATTCACCTGGAAATTACATAGAGGCTACCCTATTCATATTTTTTTTTTATTTAGCACCGCGTCTTATCACCCGTTCAGGATATACGCCTTAAGTACTAATTACGATATTGGATTAGGAATTAGGAAGGTTGAATTAGAGGAAGTGAACCCGGATTTGCGTGGAGGGAGAATGGAAAACCACCCCCAGTTCACCCGACCGAGATTCGAACCTCGATCTCCCCGTCCTCAGCAGTCGAGCTCAACACGACTAGCGCGTTAGATAACTACGCCGCCAAGGCGGGTTATACATAATTGGATGTGTAACATTTTGATTAGAGCTCCGCAAGTTACGAAATAGCTTATAAATGCAAATTTGTACGCTATTAAATATAGTAACGTTTATTCGAAAAATAATTTTATAGATTAAAAAGTGTGTGAGCTGAAAGAATTATTTTTTTCAATTAAAGGCGTGCTCTTAGGTGGAATGTGATATTATTTTTAACACTATGTCCATGCAATCATTTCGATTATATATTTTCAGATATCTTAAAATTTAATATAAATGTTTCCGTTTTATGTAAAGGAACGATAAGGTCTGTACAGAGCACCAAACCATATAATTTTATTGCAATTAGCTCTCTTTACACATATTCATGCGAATATTCCGTTAAACAATTTTCTTCAGATATAACTACCATCCAAATATATACCAACTAAGGAAATATTAGTTGTCAATTAGGCCACAAACAAAATCAAAACCAAATCATCTTTTGTTCACCATAATTTAAGATTTTCTTTACTAAACATTACTTAAAAAACTTTGCTTTACAAATTAAAATATATGAATCTGAATGACATTTTCACTTAGATTTAAGTAAATAATATTATATTTAAGAAAATGTATTGTAATGTATACTATTATAATATATATGATACAATTCTATTGAATAATATATGTATACATAAATATAATATAGAGTGCGTATACAAATACACTTTCAGTTGCAAATGTAAGATTGTTATTTCTTTTTATTTAATTTATACATATTATACATAATTTCTAAAACCAATAAATAATTAATAGTAAAAATACTAGTAGTATCTAGGGAATAGATCAAGGGATAATTAATAGTAAAAATACACATATTATTTAACGAGTAAAATTAAGGAACGAGTAATAAACCTGTACCAAAATTATTTGGTGACTAAAACAAATGTACAAATAATAAAAGTATTTAGGGACAAATTGACAAGTATTAACACTAAATAGTCTATGAACGTATATATTTCTACCACAATAAAGCAATAAGTGTTTAAATAAAAACAAATCTGAGATAAAAACTAATACATATTCAAGGGAGGATGTGCAGCTAATTTTATATTCATCTACTTATCTACATATATATAAATCTATATACATATGTATAAAGAATAACTCACTCATGCACTAACTATCGTATTTCCTCAACCCCTGAACCTGGAAAGTTGAAATTTTTCATTAAGATTTCTTTTAGGATTTAGTCCAGATATAAGATGAGGTTTTGAGAAATTTTATTTCTAAGATTTTAGAAAGGGGGTTCGAAAGCTCTAAGCATTCAATAATGTATCTCTATAACCAACGTATAAATCCTTGAAATTAAAAATAAATTTTCCTTAATTGAATTGGGTAAAATTTATCTACGTGTTTTTAAATTTCATCCCTTAAGAGGGTAGAAAGCAGCAGAAAGGTGTGTGAATCACCAATTAACATATCACCTTATATTTCCAGCACCGAGGCCTGTACACTTTTAATATATCTTGTCAGGAAGTTAACGAGAATGCACCACATAACCAGAAAAATATATAGTCGACAAATTTGAAAATGGAGTCTCAGGAAATTGAAACACTAAAGTTTAAAAACAATAGGTAAGGTAGAAAATTAAAATTTTGCAAACAGGTAAAAAGAAAACTCCAGATATTAAAATAATTATTAAGTTTTAAAATTTCCAAGACTTAATAGAAGAAAATGGGGCTGTGGTGTACAAATTTCAAAAACTAATAGTAAAAAACTACTTCCTAGTGTGATAAAAAATTGAAGCTTGACAGTCATGTAAAGAAACCACTCCAAATGAATATTATTAGCTTAACATGTTAAATTATTGATTGTGACTTTAGAAACGAAAATGGGGCGAGACGGCGAAGGGGTATGTATACAAAACAGAAACACACTTTAAGATATAATAGAAAATTTTAATTTGTATAAGGATAGATTGACAGCTACCAATCAAAATATATTCAAATTGAAATATCTAAGTATGAGTTGTGTAAATGGAATAGGGTAGGGGCCGCCAAAGTCATAAAGTATGAAAGGTACTTTCTCTTTGTAAAATTATTTCTCGAGCTACCCAGTATTGCATATTGGCTATTATTGTAAGATGAACGAGGTGTTTGACATCGCACCTTGGTTTAATAGGGGCTAATTTATCTGGATTGGATTTGTAATTGGGATGGATATAATCTAAAAATGTTAGGAACATTCCTGAGAAAAATAGCATTCACTTTCCTTAACGATGTTTTTAAATCATGGTGAGTAACCCTTCCCTCCCAATTGATTGTAGTTAATAAAATATGAATCTGTAAGCTTGCTTCTATATTTTTTTGTTTTTTACCACCTTTATTATTAAGATGATAGCACACAGATAGATAAAGCAGAAAAAAGGCCTTCAATCAGAGTGCAACACTGACCAAAACTTGATATTTTTATTTAAGACAAGAGGCCATATAACCTAAGCATAATTCAACACTTTTCAAAAATAAACTAATTCGGTAAGTGCAAAATATTTTTATTTTGTCTGTGCGAGCCAGCGGTAGCTCACGATCGATCATTTTCCGAATCCTGGTACGGGGGAACGGGCTTGAAAGTCAGAAAACTAAGAGAAACAAATACCTTTCTGTGATCTTGAATAGTAAAATTCTTTAAGAAATTATGAATATCACTCAAATAACCATATCAGTTTGAAGATTTTAAATGGAGAAAATAATAAAAGGGGGGCGTAGGGGGTGAACTAAAAAGAACAATACCCTTTATGTGACAAAAAAAATTTGGCGGGAATATATAGTGATTACTCCAATAACAAGGTAAGTGTTAGAGTTTTACTACTTAGAAAGGGGGCTGTTGTCTATATTTGAGACCAAATATTATCTTATCCACAAATTGAGTGCACAAATAAAAGAAAAAGCAATCCACCTAACTAAGGAACATTTACCTAAGCACAATCATATAATAATATAATCAAACTAATATATATTGTTGCATAAATATGTTGGAAAAATAATAGATTAGCTGTTCATCAAAGAGCGTAAGTAAATAATATTATCTATTACAGAAATATTTTGATCAAAGAGAGTAACGGTTCACCGAGGTCTGTCGAACTAAGTTGTTTATTTTAATTATAATGTCGCTGATAATAAGTCGCTAGTTCTTTTCTTATATCCATTTCCCACCCCTATTCTTAAATTACCAAAATTACAGCATTCATGTTTAATGTGGGGGTTGTCTTTTTAAAAACCTGGCAAATTGAAATGTCTTTCATGTAAAAATAAAAAATAAAAGATTATGTAATATTTTGGAAATTTCGGGAGCTAGCTCTACCAAACCCACCCATTTTCAGCTACCCCATTACTATTATTATTATTTTGAACTTGTAAGATTGATTTTAATTTCCTATGTGATATATTTACGTACCTGCTAAATCTAAATTTTAAACCACAATTAAAATTAGTGTTCTGCAGATACATTAGTTTAACAATTTAAAGCTCTACCGTTTACCGGGATTTCGTTTTGAAATTCAATATGTTCAAACGTATATCTTCCACTTTATATCACAACAAAACGTATTTTCTATTAGTTTTATGAATCTTTATGGGGCCTCTTTCCCCATTTACGATTTATTCATCTTAAAATTTAAAGAATATATCTTAGTGGTTGTTTGGAAGGGTCTTTTATCCGTCCGAAAAATCCCAAAACTAAAATAATAAATAACTTTTTAATGTGATAGAAGATTTAATACTTATATTCTAAGGGGGTGCTTAAATAACCTGTTTATCAGTCAGTCCACGATGGATTAGTATTCAACCATAATCAAGAAGTTTTAAGCTTAAATACGGGAGCTGAGTTGATACCTAAATAAATTATAAACATAATATTATAGGGGTGTTGGTTTTGTTAGTTGGATGACTATTAGCTGTTCCATCAAATATTTAGATCACTTGGTTTGAATCCAGGTGGAGATTACAATTGAAATAATTCACTGAATGGGTGGTTATGAAATCACAAGAGTCCAGAGATTAATTAAGCTGGGCCTTAAAGCTCCATTCATTCCGTCAAGGAAAATTAAGTCCAATACAAGTCTAACGTACTATACACCACTGCGTAAAGCTGATTCCTTTTGTGTTACATTTATTATATTTTTTTAAACTATTTCCTCATAGTATTTTAATTGGCCATTTAGTACATATCAAATATAATTTTTTGACAGTATAAAATATATTGTTTGATTTTTTCCAGTAACATGACATATTTGACTGTGAAAGATGTATCTAGTTTGAATAGATTGTATATAGCCTTTTAGCTACTCTAGTGGAACAGAAATTTGTCCAGGGTATACATTGGAGGTTGTGACTATGAAGGTGTGGAGCCAATATAAATCCCAAGCCTAGGTTAAACTTAACTAACCAGGTCATGGTGACCATATGACCATTTACCCTTTCGGAAAATATATCAATGGTACCTCTGGGAGTCGAAGTTGGGATCTTTATATCAGTAGCAAAGATTACTGACCACTAGATTAATAGGCCAGTCATTGCTTGATTTTAATATCTAGATATTTGTAAATAATTTTTAGCGATGATTTTTTTTATTATCGGGGTGAGCACACATAATGATTATTAATAGGTTTAATCGTAAACATTTTGGATTGTTTATATTTTTCGACTCTTTCTTAGACATTTAAATTCTTTTTCATTTTCGCTATACAATTTCAAAATTAACAGTTAACTTAATACAATGCTTATAAGACTTACCGTTTCTTTTCACAATATCCTTGAAAAATAAAAGTAAATCTAGTTTAATGTGAAAGAAAAATATTAAGTCAAACCACCTGGTAACCATCCAACCTTTCTTCCAACGAATAACCTTTTTCGACAAAAGCCATTTCTTTACATTGGATAATATTACCAGTTACCACTGTTCGGAAGTTTCCAAGTGAACCCTGCACCCTCCTACACCCAAACGTCCCAATTTGGACATTTGAGCAGAACGAGTAGTTTTCATAAAAGAACTAAAGGAAGCATTTGAACGATACTCTTATTATTTTACATATTGAAGGTTTCCTCAGAACGACAAGTTCCAAAATCCCCTCCCCAAAATAAAGGATATGATGATTGTCCGTTTTATTCCAAACTTATGGAAATATGAAGGTCTTACTGGGAGTTTCTTAAGTTTCACACATAGAATTCATATCGGAGGGGGGAGTTGTTTGAAAGAGGGTACAAGCCATTTCACAAATATCCGAGCACTTCTTAAATAGACCATGCCTTAGAGAATGGATACTGCTTGTTAATTTTCTTAGATTAATATGTTATTAATAAATTTGTGGAATGTAGATAACTACTAGAGATAAAACGATTTATAAATGAATTACCAAGGAGGCAGTGAAATATATATGTTATACCGAGAATATTGTGGAATGTAGATTGACAACCATAAAGGTAGTGAAATGTTGATAAACTACCTAGGATATTATAGAATGTAAATTAACTTCGAGATTTAAGACTGAGAGGTAGTGTAGTGTGGGTTAACTACCTAGGAGATTGTAGAGTGTAAATTAACTCTCAAAGAGGTAGTCTAATGCGGATAAACTGCCAAGGAACAAGTGTAATGTATATTATCTACCAACCGGTTTATTGAACGTGTGTAAACTAGTAACTAGGCTTTTTTTTATCAACGTTTCTTACTACCCATTTGGGTTGTACGCATGCATTACTAGTTTATTTGTTAAACTAATGTGTTAAGAATGATTAAGTTATAATTTGCAAGAATCTTACCTGCATTTGCATAAAGAAAGAGTGGGGAACAACCCTCAGTACAGCCAAATGATATTTTAACCCTGATCTCCCCATGATGGGCAGTAGAGTTTATTGCAAAAATAGTGCCTTAAACCATACGACCACCGAAGCTGGTAAATTAGTTGATAGAATGTAAATGAACTACCAATATAACTTTAAAGCCATAATTAATTGGGAAAATAATATGTAATATTTCGATGGTAATTTTTAAAATAGCCCACACTCGTGGGTACCTGAACAAAGAACCTGAATCTCGTATTGTCTGGTTTGTCTGTGACAAGAGGTAGGTGTGAGACTACCAGGCTAATATACAAGGGTGGTGGTCTTCCTTCAAGAAAATTCAAGTACTTCTAAATTATAACTTTTTCGTCCTCACTTAGTAGAGATACATAAGAATGTCCCGGACAGATAATTCGATGGAATACACTAAATATTTAAAGATAATGGACAACGGGTGTATTGCTCAAACAATTTTTATAGCTGTTTTTGGCATTTTTTTAGTGACCATTATACTGAGATCTAGAGGAAGCAATATTCCTAATTTCTAGCTCGAGACAGCAATGTCGTATTTTTATTTATTTATCATGCTTCAAGTTGGTCTTAAGGAAAGTCTAAGTCACTTTATCTTCATTATATATCCTACAAGAATATACCGGTGCAGATATTCCTTACAAATCCCTGTTTGATGGACATTTCTGAAGATATTTATGGAGAGTCGTGCTTCAATCTCGGTAAGTAATTTGAAAGGTATATTTATATTGGGTGAGACAAACGGTAATTTGTTTACTCTAGTCATGAAGTTAAAGTTTCAAAAGAACATGTGTTTTTGGTTCCTAAATAAAACTTTATAATAACATTCTTTGTAAATCATAAACAACATCAGTTAATTTTATTTTATTTTGCCTCACATCTTACTACCTGTCAATGATAGCTTAATATACCTACCAATAAGAATAGTGGAATTTAATGAAAAGGGTCACCACAGTACTTATTTAAGAATCAGCTGAAATATTTAAAAACTGTAAAAGTATTTATAAAAATGAGAAAGTTCTAAGCTATTCGAACACATAAGAATAAAAAAGATACTCAATAAATTAATGATAGCTTTGATAGACAGAATTAAATCTTCTATATAATATAATCTACAGCTCGAGAAACTTCATAACCTTAATAAATAGTCGATTAAATTTAAATTACTTGTATTGTAACTAAGCCTAGCTTTAGTAAAATATTTTCCTTTAGCTGTGTTCAAACATTAAAATTGATTAATAATTTAAACATCAAACCAGTCATCAAATTCATTTGATTGTTTTCCCTTAAATAATATTTTTTAATTAAAAGAAATTTGAGGTTTTTTTTACAAAATAAATATATCATATCTTAATTGCACCTTTCTGCTGACTATTGCTATATTTACACATAGTTTTACTTTTAAATTAAAATTAGGCCTAGACAGAAAGTAACCTAAAGCTTGATTTTACTCACGGAAATCCATACTATAGAATTTTTACCTGAATCCAACTAAATACTAGATAACTTTCAGAAGGAAATTCGTACGAAGTATGGCTATATTATATGGCGCTATGATCAAATTTAACTGTATCTAAGTGATTGAATCATTTTGAATAGATAAGTGATTTAATCAATCCATTTGTTTCTTCAAAGCTTCTTATTTTCATGGCTATTCGCTTTTTATTGCATTGAGTCTTATTACACATTAAGATTATATACTATATGTACTAATTACGCTAATAGTTTATAGATGAGGAATGTTGAATTTAGATGAAATGTGCCCATATTTGTATGGAAAGAGTGCAGGAAACCATTTAGGACAAACAACATCAGTACACCAAATTAGTTTTAAACCACGATATCCCCGTCAACAGCATTCTTGTCTATTTCTAGAGTAGTGTCTTAGACCATGTGGCCACCAAAGCGAGTCTATCCTCTTTAAATTTCAATAATTGGGTAAGGATAAGTGGAATAGAGTATGAGAGGAAGTGTACTGACATTTGAGTAGATGGGATGGGAAATCATTATTTAGAACATACACTTGACCGGAACGCAAACCAACCATCGCTAGAAAACCAGACCAAATGAGTAATGTTTTTAGCCACGTGCCAAGGAATACGTGTTTAATCACTGTTATTATGTCGTAAGATCTTAAGATCTAAATTACCACTCTCACTCGTATCACATAATATTAAATAGAATGTGAACACTTTCGTTTTAACTAAAACACAAGTTGATACAGATTTCAAAAAAGATAAACGCACATAAATACAATAAAATAACGATTATAAAATGATATTGAAATATATTATCTTATTCTTAAATAGGCTACAATTTGTTAATAAAGAAATATTTTTTCATTTTATTTGAGGTATCATTTTCTGAACCAACTGATTATACCAGTGCACGGGAATTTTCTAGGAGCAAGTGGGAAAGGGCTTACCAATTTTTCAGGGAAAGTATTTTCACATATCTTTCAAGGTTATTTTGCTTGCCACAATAGACACTTACCCTTCGTAAGATGTTGTGATACGCATTTTTATCACTAAAGGAATTAAAGATTTAATTTCTTTATTTATTAATCTCAATCTAGAAATTTACAAAATTAATATAGTTGTCTTCTTTATAGATTATAATTGCGTATAATCCGAACGGGTAGTAAGACGCGGTGCTAATAATAATAATAATAATAATTTATAGCTTATGGGTATTCATATTCAAAATATATCTACGTACTACACATTGGTAATTGGTTTTTATGATAAGCCTTATTTAAATAACAAACCATTGCAAGGAATAATTTAAAGTTTAAGTTTGCGGTTAAACAGACCATTGATGAGGGGGATTAAAATCATCGAATGTGTTCATTTATTTCAAGAAGACTTATTTAAAATCTATCATTGAATATTTTAATAATATTTACCTGTCCCAATGTACTGTACACTATGTTTACATGAAAGGTAAATATATACCTTGAATGATTGAACTATTTTCTTGTCATACAAACACCATCGTGGAACCAAGGAAAATTAATTGATGGTCCATGACTCATATAATAGTTATTCATTGAATATAAATAATTAAGGTATAGATTAGAGGAACTGTATCCAAATTTACATGGCGTAAGGCAGTGAAATTATTTGAAAAACTGAGAATTATAAGTAGGCAATCGACCATTTTCTGGTTTTTCATGAGAGCAAAAACAATGTTTAGTTTTGCAGTATATTTTAATTTAATTTAGTTATCTACTCTATTAAATAATTTATATGTTATTTGAGGTTTCATAAATTGCTTAACTAAACCAAATACAGATTAATAATGCAAATAAATAATAATAAAAAAAATTGGTCCCATCAAAAGTTGACTGCACAGGATTATAAGTGGGCTTGTAAAATAAAGCATGGTATTAAAAGTGGGCTTTGCAGAATTGTGTACTTATAAAATGCACTTTATTATATATTAAAGCAATATTAATCTACTTTCATGTCATATCCATAAAAAATGCTTATTGTCCTTTGAAAAAATAGCATGTAATTACAATGATTTTAAATGCTATATGTATTTTTGTTTTTTATGTCATGTGATTGGGAGCAGTACTTATATTGGCTACTTGATTCTAAGCCCACTCATAGTTCTAACTGAAAGAAGCGCTTTTATTGGCTTCTTGGCCAATTTATAATAATTCTTAAAAAAAAGTAGCTGGGTCTAGAATTTTAAATGAACATCTACACTATTTAAAGCGGTTCTACAACCAATTCAATGGCAGATTTGAGTTCCCCGCACAAAATTACACAGAATTGCGAAAAATACTCATTTTTGTCCAAATGGTTGATGGCTACTTATAATTGACAGGAACAAATTTTATTATACGAGATATGGACAAAAGCTCCACCCAGTATTCTAGTTACAGGCAAACCACATTATGACGAAGTGTCTAATCTTTACGCGTGTCTTCTGATGTTAATAATATGTAAATATTTTTGTAATATTATTAATAATTGTCGAACTCCTATAAAAAATGAATAAAAATGTGTGGTAAGAATTTTAGTATATTTAAAAGTCTTCATATTTAGCTCATACCACTTGGACAAGATAAAATTAAACTACTAAAGACTATGTAAATGAAAATCAATACAATTAATTTTATAAGAGCTTAAATTATTCTTGATTATTTCAAACTTCATTATTATTCCATCATGTAAATATTGTGATTAATTTACTTTAGTTTAATTGTTTACAAAGAATAAATCGTATTCTTCTTCTTCTTATTATTATTATTATTGTTACTTCCTCAATTATTTGGGATGTAACAACATTAATAATTACATTTCATAGCCCAGTGGTGGAAAGATTAGCCAGTATTAATGTACCGTTGCCCAGGAGACACCAGAATGAACTAATTTGTACATCCTTTCCGTGGAGCCTCCTTACATGTACCGATGAGGTGAGAAGATGATGACGAAGTAAAGCCAGTGATAAACTTACCCTAACCCAATCCTACTTACAATTAAACCAATTTAGAAAAAATCTCCTATTACTGGATAGGAATAGAACACAGAACTTCTAGATCAGCAGCCAGGGTCTCTGACCACTATACCATGAGGCCAAGGTTGACCTAAGGTATAAAGGTTTCTTAAAAGAAAACGTGTTAAGGTTTGAGTGATTATAGAGGTTTATAGGTTAAGAGGGCTGTTTAATATTTCTTACTCATGTAGTGTTGTTAGATCACATTGATTTATAAAAAAACAGTGCCTTAAATTTGTAAATGATTAATAACTAGATACCCCAATTTTTATTTAACTAAAACAATGGTCACTTTATAAATAAAATGTTGTATTTAAAGTCAGTAGGCCTATATAATATGCCTATTTCAGCAAAAACAAATTAAGAAAAAATTACACAAAATTAAATGGTAGAATGCTATGGATAAAAATCACGGATTAATTTAGCATTTAAAATATTTACCTTTGGTAAAAGTACTATCGTCATAGAAACCAGATCAAACACATATTTTATTTCATTTCCAATGGTTCTCGGCTAAGGGAAATACATAAAGAATAGGAGTTTTGATTGGATATTAGGAGTAAAAGTGGTAACAGTGCTTATGGGTTTTTTTCTGACAATTTCAGGGGGGAAAAGGGCATAGAACAATGAAGTACGTTAGTTTATAAAAATATGTATGGGTTTTATATCGTTAGTTCTCATCAAAATTAACCTAATTGACTAATTCTCACACATACAAGTCCACATGGTCAATTTTACGAAAATATCCAGTTTCGTTTAATTTCGTATGTGTTAAATACATTTTAAAATGCTATACCAAACTTTTAAAATAGTTACTTTGGTGATAATATTAAATTGTGATAGTAAAAGTTCGTAAAAGCACATCTCGCGAGATGTATGTGGCCCTATTGATGGTCGAATTATCAAAGTCGTCATAATCTCAATAAACTGGATCACTGATGACAAGAAGATTGGAGTTTGAATACTGGTTGGCTCTTCTGAGGGTAGTTTTACCTAAATGGCTTACCATTCCCCTTTGAGGCAAACTATGCTACACTTCCTTTCAATTTAATCTTCTTAAGCCCTGACACATTATTGTAAAGCACAAACGTGTAGTAAGGTGTAGAGATAATATAATTTTGATTTTGTATATATATATATATATGATTAATATCATGTAGTTTTAACAACAAATAATATTTACTACGAGTCTGTTTGAATAAGAGTCGACCTCAGTGGTAGTGGTTTAAAGTGTTTCTCTCAGGACACTATGGATGTGGGTTTTTAAACAGACCCAGCGTCAACGGATCTTCTTCGAGTGATAAAAATCCCCCCGTAGCACAAATTAGGAAGGGATGAGACGCCATCGATCTCATTGTCAATTGCAACATGTAAGAGAACCCTGACTTGCATGTGAAAATAACTTTCTCGGCCAAATTGTTAGTCTCCTTCACTCTTGCTCATAGAAATTCTAGTGTGTTGAGATAATCAGTCTGTTCAAATAGGACACATTAAATACCTCAAATAAAAAGATGTACTTGAGGATATAAACTACTATTATTTTGAGCTGACTATACTAGGGAAAGGACAGGGGAGGTGACAGCTGTGAATGCTGTTAGTGAGGAGCAGAAAAAGAAGAAAAAAGAATAAAGTAGAAAACTCTGAAGACGAGCGATTCAGCATCAAGCAGAGGAGCTATAAATGGTCCGAGAACATTGGTAAGGGGTGGTTGGGTAAGGTTGGTAGAAAGGGGGACGCTACTGATGACCACGCCGCCCCATTGATACGATATATTGCCAGAACTGACCCAAAAGAGGTTTGTATTTGTGGTCACTGCAGCTGGGTCACATAAGTCTGAAGGTTGCTTTTGTATAGTCTGAGATATTATATTGGCACACTTGGAGCCAAAGTTAGGTAAGACATGCTCTAACCAACATTGGTTGTTGCACAGTGTAACTTGTCACTCTCGTTTTAGGGTCGATTGCCAGGGACAAGGAGATTGAGGTTTGAATCTCTGTCAGATATAAAGAGGGTGGTTTTGCCTAAATAATTTCCTGCACTACCTACATGAAAATGAGTGTTCATTTGCTCTAAAATTCCTATTTCATCATTCCTATTTTATTAGAATAATTGGTGACCTGGCGGTCTAGGGGTAAGGTGTCAGACTTCTATGCTAGTGGCCGGGGTTCAATCCTCGGTCCCGGCACAGATTTATCTGATTACCAAACCCTTCCTTCACCTTTGACAAGACATCTTGTGAATGTGTGGAATACCAGGCCTCCACCGTGGTTCGGATTTCACGTTAAACTCTAGGCCCTCCATTTCATCTCACAATCACCCTACCATTACACATTAGCTTAAGTGCGTATAACCCGAACGGGTAGTAAGACGTGGTGCTAATAATAATAATAGTAGAATAATTAATGTTTTGGTAACACTCGATCGGGTAAAAAACGAAGTTGAAACAAATAAATGGAACGTTATTTGATTAAATAAATAATATGATGTAATTGCACAATCTTTCTTATATTGTGTACAAGCCTTATGTAGGAATAGGTGGTGGATAAGTGCAGGAATGGAATTTCGACTTCCTAGTGTACATTGACATGTCGTGGAATGTTGCCAGGGTAAGCCAAGCTAGTCTTAACTATACCTATGAATTGTTATCATAACTCAGTATTACAATCATTGGTCGAGTTTCGAATAAAATACGTTCCCATGTATGATTGGTCAAATTGGGAGTAAATGGATGAGCACATAATATCACAATAATAACAATCTATACTTACCCTGCACATCATCAGAGCGGGAGTGCCACAGGGATCCACCTTATCACCTTTTATCTACAGCGTATATGTCGCTGACATCCCTACCAATCCAAAAGTTAGGGTTAGGCTATTTGCTGACGACACTCTTTTCTTCACTTCACAGAGAAACATCAGATATGCTTTTAAACATATGCAAAGGTTCCTGGACCAGTTCGGCGACTGGCTGGAGAAGTGGAGGATTAAAGTAAGCCCGGCAAAATCCACGGTCATTAGAATATCTAAAAGAAGGATTCAGCCCAAGGAGCAGTTTAGTATTCTGGGTGAAATCATCCCCTACTCAAATGAACTTAGATACCTTGGCGTTACAATAGACTCCCTCCTCAATTGGAAACCCCACGTTGAATACACGAGGGAAAAGTCTATGGAGGTCTTCGTCAGGAACTACTCTTCAAGAGCCAGCAGCTGAACATCCAAACGAAACTTCTCCTCTACAGAAGTTTGATCCTGCCGCTACTCATTTACGCCTGCGAAGCTATGCCGCACCAAACGTATTGAATCAACTCCAAGTGATTCAAAACAGAGTACTCGGATGTATACTTGGGGTAAAAACAAGAACAAACAACGCGTTCATCCATGCAGTGACTGGGACTAAGACCCTAAGAGCTATACGAAGACCGATACAGAAGCTTCTACAGCAAGACCATACTGCTGGAGGAAAACGAAATAGTCAGAAACCTTGGGCAGTACAACCCCCGAGAACCCAGGAAATACAAAAAGCCAAGACTGTAGTAGAAGGTCCCTACCCAGCTCCACAAATCCACAACTAGCCTGTCCTAGTGCTCATCAACTATGTCCTAAGCTAACCCATCCAATCTAGCCAACTTGACAAAGGTCAAGCAATCATTTTTCACAAATTCGCAATCACTTATTCATCCCTCACTTAGTGTCTAACATGGATTTTGTGCTTTATTTCAGCTCATCTAGAAATTACACACCCCAACTTACACATCGGGCCTGACTGCACTCGTGTCTACCATCACAGTGTACTAGGGCCTGATATAGCTACTCCACAACACAACACGCTCTCCATTTCCCACCGCCTTTCCTAAACTCTATTTGCCTCCCACAATCAATAAACACTTTCACAAAAAGAGGTCATGGTCTGGGACTACAGATCGGTACTCTTAGGTATTAACAAGCCAACTACCTTCTCTGAGCGTCGCTTCTGACACTTAGAGCTGGTAGACAGGCAAACAAGGGAGAGTTACCTACCCTGTCAACATTTCACGACATGCCAATAATAATGTCATAGAGTCAGAGTAAGTAAGTAAAATTTTGATTCAAGAAAAATCCATGGCGTGAGTCCGTAAGTGTGCTGCAGCCGTTAGCGAAGATAGTGTCAGCATTTGATGATACAGGATGTCATTTAGTCAGCAAACTTCTGCTATTAATTTCAGTTTTATAGACCGGATATGCTAATCACTTATTCAATTGGCTCCTGATTTGTTTTAAAGAAGATGTGTTTGACCCCATTCTGAAACCGATGCTTCACAGAAAAATTATGGAAGCACTGGAGATCGATCCCAGAGCCTCTGGGTCTATAGCCAGTAATTATGACTACAGAGGCAATCTAATAATGTCACTAAAATAAATAATAATTATTCAAGGAAACCCCTATAAAATGTAAGTAAAGGCATTATTCTGTTCCCTGGCAACATATGCCTGTCATGATTTTCTTCGTGTGATATAAGAGATCGAGTGAATAGAAGTGACGCGAGAATAATTACTGGGATTACTGAAGTAAATACTGAGATTCTGCAAGGAACACACAATTTTTATATTCAAGATTTAACTCAACGTTATTCTCTGAAATGATATATGATCAATATGATAAGGATAGTCATAATAAGTTGTTTTTTTAGAATAAATAATAATCTTGTGTTATTTACATTCACTCTACTAATTTTTTAGCTTTATAAAGTGAGAACTCTTACCCTCTCAACATTGGCTGTTGATAAAAGAGTGATGTAATTGGGGGAATTATATTAGTTTATCTAACTAGATTAATATATTTCATAAAGGGTTCAATTAATTGTTGATGGACCATGAAAAAAAAATTAACTGATATTTGCAAGGGAAAATGGAGGTCTTCATTGCTAAAACCCTGAAATATAAATAATTTGCTTCTCTCTCAATATGTAGTAAATACTTATAGTAAAGCGATTATTTAAATACTAGTGGATCATTGAAGCGATGATTGAGAATTTTTGCACTAAAATATATTGTAAGCTTTTTATTTTGAATCAATATAATATACAATTAGCTTTTACTTGATTTTATAACTAAACCTTACTCCTCAAACGCTATAAACTATACATCGATATTTATCTTTCGGTGTTTAATTTGAATTACAACGTATATTTTACCTCTTCACGCCACGATGAGAACTTTAAAACGACCCCTCTCCCAACTCTCTATCTATTCGATGCACCAAAACCCTCAAGTAATAGTTGAGCTGTTATTATTTTTAACCAAAGAAAATATGTTATCTACTGATATTCAATTAAATAAAAATCAAGATTTCCATGGAGATGAAAACAAGCAGGAAATTCTGAAATGTTATCTGGAAAATAATGTTTTCGTTTGAAACTACTATTTTGGACAACATTTTAAACCACTAACCTTAACAATGAGCCGTCGTTTGTCAAACTCAGTTGTCATTTTTTTGCACTTTAATTATTGGAAAAGGTCTTATCGATTTATACACAAGAGCAGAGGCAAATATTTAAAGAAAAAGAAGATGAAAGATGAAAATCAACAGTAGATTTTTTTAAACTTAACGTCATCGGTTTGTTTGATAAATATACACATAATAGCCGTAAACTTTCTCTTTGTTTTACAACACCACTAAAGTAAAGGTTGAAGTACTATTTATAACCAGAGAGAAGTATTTTATTTTAGAAATTTACAGACATGCAGCAATTAATGGTTTCCATGATGACTAAACAAAGAATGAAAAACTAAAAATTCTCTGAGAAAATCGGGTTTTAGTGGAAAAGTCCTATTTTTCCCAACATCCTGGACTCCTAACCATTAAATGAATGGTCGTTTGTCAAAATATGTTCAGTCATTTCCCTGTAACTTCTATTACTGGATACGGGTTAATTAAATTATTTATAAGATATTTGCCTATATTTCAGAAACTATTGCTTTTATAAAAATATATTTCAGTATAAGTATTTTATTTATAAAAGTGATACAATTTTGCAATGTTAAATTATTTAGTATCTCAATTAGTTGCGGAGATACGGAAATTTTTGCTTATGTAAAGCACCCTAAAATACA
The DNA here is from genome assembly GCA_902141375.1 of Timema poppense. NCBI lineage: Eukaryota > Metazoa > Arthropoda > Insecta > Phasmatodea > Timematidae > Timema > Timema poppense. Next base: position 156,280 of record CABFOV010000020.1, on the reverse strand, counting down.
TTTTCATAGGAAAATAAAAATATACATTTTATTTATAATCTTAATCAACGCCTATAACTGAATTTTATACAAAATTATTAAACAGATTTTGATCAAATCAATTTTCTCTTTGCGATTTTTATTAATCTATTCTTAATTTTTTGGGTTAAACAGTCACACAGGCAGACGGCATTGGAAAAACACATTTTGAGGTTCAGGGTGGGTCACGAGACGTCGACATCTATCAACATTACACGTTGGATTTTTTTTACGGTTGCAATACTTTACCTTTAGTGTTCGAAAAGTTAAAATTGATATGTATACATATATTTACGTATAGCTATAAAGTTTTTGGTTTATAGAATATGTTTCAAATAAAAGATTTGAAATATAAATATCTCTACATATTTGCAATAATAAGTAATTTCATATCTCAAAGAGTTACGGAGATATTATAAAAAATAATAATTTACGCATCTGACCAGAACCATTTAAAGTCATTTTGCCGAAATATTAAGAGTAGCTATCTTGTTTGGAACATTTGTAAATGATTAGTAATGAAATTTAATCAAAATCGTTATAGCCGATTTTAAGAAAATTGTTTTTTTCTTCTTTTGCCATTCAGTAAACTACCCTTAATTTTTGGGTTGGATATCCAATTCCAAAATCCCCTTCGAGTAACCTTATGAAAACTCTAGATATCAAGTTTTATCATGATCGGTAAAATGGTTTAGGCTCTAGTTGGAGGTACAGACAAACAGACAAACGGAAATTCAACAACAATTTTTTTGGATTCGGGGGTCGTGAAACGTCAACATTTATCAAAATATCAAGTTCTATTTTTTTGAAGATCACAATACTTTCTCTACCTGTAAGAAAACGATAAAGTAAAAATTACTATTTGTACGTTCTCAAAGATATTTAATATTCATTTAATTATAAAGTACCACACCAAAGTTATTAAATATTAAATGATTCGGTGGCCAGAGGGTCTAAGGTTTCACTCTTACAATATACTAGTCTGTTAATGACGGGAAGAACGATATTGGAATCTCAATCAGGTATATTGAAGGTGATATTCATAAAATTAATTTACAATCTCCTTCCACGCAAATGTGGGTAAATTTCATCTGATCTTAAATTCAGCCTTACGTCTTATCCTTAACCCATCAGCGTAAATAGTACAGATATGTATAACGGTACGTGTGATAAAAATAATTAAGAAATTAAATTTATATCAACATTGGAAAGTTATTTGAAAATACACTCGAAAGAGAGAGTTGGCGAGAAATGGAATCCTATACTCACGAGTCAGGATCAAGTAATTTAGCTCTCACAAGAAGTCCCGTTTTCAAAGGAAAAGCTTTATCAGATAGCTAGCAAATGGAAGAAAACAAAGCTATACATTTAAGTATGAAAGGCAGATCTTGGGGGGTGAATGATTATAATTACGGAGATAAGCCGTAACTTAGTTATTTATGCTTCGCCTCTCATATATACTATTTAACGTGTAGCGTTGCTTTATTCCATTTTGATTTTCTTGGAACGTACAATATATTTGTTCTATTGACCGCATGAAGCCACAATCGAGTAGCCATTGGCTCTGATATTGATTATAGATCTTAGTAGCCAATGATGTCTAACCGCCCATCCCGGTCTTTTTCTTAAAATATGATTGAAGAATTACCCTGAGCACGTGACGATGCCTGGAGAGCTCAGTGGTAAAGTAAATTATCAATTTATTCAAATAGATATAACATTTTCTAGATATATTCTCAAGGTTTCATACTTGAGGCTATGTTATATTAAGTGGTCATTGTTGATATAATATATAATCAATAGCTATAAAATAACACTAATTAAATAGTAAGATATTGACCGCTAAATATATATATATAGTTTCTAAAATACTATATATATAGTTTCTGAAATACTTCTCCTAGAAAAATTGGATGGTATATAGGCTGATTTTATTACTACCATATATTATAATTTTACAATGCTAATTTATAAACACGAATGCTTTTTTATGTTATGTAAAGTGTGTTTATATAGGCCATATTTATCTTCACTAATCTCCTTAGCTTTCATTCATCCAGTCCATTTCCCTTATATTAGGTCATTTAGCACTTATAGATAATAATGGCACTAATCTATATTAAAATATAGAATTTTTGGTTTAATATAATTTATCTTTCTCCTAAATGAAGTTGTCTCAAAATATGGTCCATATAGTGAAACAAAGTAAAAATATCAGTTCAGAAAATACACACATATGTTTATGGTCAATGATGATAAAATATCACTATATTATAAATACTATTTTATATATTTTGGTAAAATATTTTAAGACTGAGGTATTTGGTTCACATGATTTGACGTACTAATATATGCATGTAGATTTATTATTCAATTTTTTAGTTATTAAATACTCTACACTTTACTGTATTCTTACTATGCATTCAAAGTGTATTGAATTTTTTACTCATAAATGGTCTATCAATATCTCTCTTGGCGTAAATCCAGATATATTTTATAAACTTAATCCATTTGCTGTATCCCTATCCTTTTAATGTAAATATCCCATTCGAGTGCAAGAAGCTTTGTATGCACAGTTCAATTTTCATTGAAAGATCATTTTAGAAAATATAAAATCATTTTGTTCTGGTACACACAATAATTATATTATAATATTATAATTAAAGCTATTTTATGAATATTGTTACTTTCTATTAAAAGGGACTGCATATCACATGATACTACGTATGAATATGTGAAAGTATATTAAGTAACTTTTCAAATCTGTCAATTAAGGTTTTTCCTTTTCAAAACTATACTGAATAAATAAAAGTATTATATTATATTGTATAATGTGTTTTAATTCATTATTTAAATAATAATAATTTAATATATTAACAGTTAGTCGGAGAATAGCTAAAATCTAAACCCATGAAAAAAGCATCTTGTTAAAAAGCAGCCGTGTTTGGTCAAGGTAAGCTCATTAGGTCAAGCCAAGTACGTTTAACCGAGTTTCAGAACTTTAGTTTACACCTACCCGATTCACCAATAAGCTCTCTCTGAAGTGATTCTCTCTCTCTGCCTCTATCTCCAACTTGTTACTAGGAGAAAGGGGATGTAAGTCCCACACCACAATCTCTAGTCCTTCTTTGTTCCCCCTGTGCTCACCTTCCAGGGAGGTAAATCTGGTTGTAACATGACGCCCTGCGTGTTACTTCTCTTGCCACGCCCGTTCGTTCGCTAAGAAGTTACACCGAGAAGAACTTCTCGTAGAGTTGTTTCGGTCTTCATTCCTGATCTTCGTGTGAAATTTGTCACCTCACCTGATATTTTCCTTCCTTCTTTAAAAAAAAACTTCTTCGCTCCCTCTAATCTTAAACATGCTATTTCAAGAATTTTCACGATATTATTTTCCTTATGTGCATTTCTAGTTTAATTCATTATTTATCTTTCATTATTTTTTCCCCCTGTTTATAAATATGGTTTTTCTCAGTCAACTCTTCATTTAATCACATCAGGAGTCAAAAGGTCTAAGGCTTGGGCTTCGTATTAAACTTTTTCGCCACTAAATAAAATAAATGATGGGGCGATATGGCTTACCGTAATAGATGAAATTAGGTGTAATCGATACTTTAATTAAAACTAAGATATTCTGAAAATTGAAAAATGACAGCTGGACACGGGAACCCAGGACCTTTGGCTAAGATGTTTTTCACAAATCTTTATCATTACTATTTGTCCCTAGAGACAACTAGTTTTACCTGATAATTGATTTTAATTGTCAGGGACTTAAGTCAATGCTGTTTTTAATCCTGGATTTTCAGTGCACACTATAATTGTGGAATAGATTTATTTAACTCTAGAAATAACTAGTTATAGCTGGTATTGACGAAAGGACTTTGCTGGAAATAGTTTTACCTATGAAAAGGGGCTTCAAGGGATTTAGAGTTCCAACTGTGAGGTTCACATAGTTTTTCAATAGGGATAGACCTAAGTAGTATAATAAAAAATTCATACACATATTAATATGTGTGTATTTTCCAAATGTATTTGTGTGTATTTTTATTTTTTCATATAAAGAGAAAGTATGGCAATCATGAAAAATTCGATCTTCAAACTATGATGAATCTCTACATTCTATGTGAACCCGAACACAAAAAAGGTTATTATACACATCCCTATGTCTGTCTGTCTAAGGTAACGGTTAAAAACGGTTTAATAGATATTGTTCAACTTTGATATTTAGATTTTATAGGGATATACCTCACGATTATTTTTAATTTTAATTCTAGCCTTTTAATTAGCTTTATTTATGATTTTTTTTAATCACAAATTTTTCGAAAATGGTTCAAACAATATTGCTTAAAATGAATATCTAGGATTTTTTTGACATTAAAATTGCACTACGTGTATATTATTTATTTTCGAGACAAAATTTGTTGTCAATTAGCTAATGTTGAGCAATTTTTAGAAAATTTGAAAGATTTTGAAAATTCCTATAATAATTTTGTTAAAATGTATATCTGGGGATTTTGTGTTATTAAAAATAATACTACATATTTGTTTTATGAGTGAGAACTTGTTTGTGATCAGTTTTCTGCCTAGTAAATTTTTTTAAATTTGAATGAAATGGCTCAAACTTTCTGCTTTGACATGAATATCTTTAAAGTGTTTGACATTACAAATTGGACTGTATAGTTGTTTTATGTAAAACAGTTTTGATATAGGAAACTTTATTGAACTTTCATTTTTACATAATTTGAGTTATTTTGAAAATTGCTCCAATTATATTTGTCTCTAAATGGGTATCGAAGGAATATTTACCATGCCACATTACACTGTAGGCCATACTTGTTTTTTGAGGGAAAAATCCCTTTACGTCATTGAAGATTGATGTTCAAAAATTAGAAATATTTTGAAAATTGATATAACGATTTGGCTCAAAGCTGTATTATTGGTTTTCGGGTAAAAATTTGTCTAATGTTGAGTTATTTTTGAAAATTTGAAATATCTAGAAAATTACTTTTAAGGTATTTGTTAAAATGAAGATCTTGGAAGTTCTTGACATGGCAAAGAAATCTGTGTTCTTGTTTTTTACAGGAAAATTTGTTTAAAGGTAGCTTAATGAATACATTTTTTAAATTTAAATAATTAAAAAAATTGCACTAGATATTTGGTTCAAAACTACTTTATGTTAGGTTATTTACATCATAAATAAATACTATAACTTAGTTTGATTAAGAAGAAAATAATTCCATTGTTGTTTACAGATGACTAATTTTTATAGAATTTGATTTTTTTTAAAAGAGATTCGGCGATTTGCTTTAAAGATGGTGTCAAGGGACTATTTGCATGACAAATAATAAAGTATCTTTATTTCAATAAAATAAGTTTACTTAGGGTAGTTTACTTATGATAAATTATAAAAAGTTTAATTATTATTTTTCTAAATTATATATTGAGAGTGAGTTCAAAATGGGTATATGGGATTAGTTTTTTTAATCGATAAGACAAAGTAATATTTTTTACAAATTACAAATAGTTTGAGAGTAGTTTACAAATAACTAATTTTTGAAAATTTGAATATTGTTTTTAAATATTCGTACATTTTGGCTCAAATCGAATAAGTTATATAAATAGTGTTTATTTTGATTAAATAGATAATGGGTTGATTTTTATGAAAATTACTTAAATGTTTAATGAAAAACTACAGTATATCAGAATATTTTCTTTGAATCTATAATTTACAAAATGAGAAAGTTTTTGCAATTGTGTTGTACTATTTAACTTTTTCATCACTATGTTTTTGTTAACAGCTAATTTTCGTATACACTCTAATCTATGTACGTAGCACTATTTATTAATGTATTAAGTATTCATAAGTAAATAAATCATTAACATTAGATTTCAGACAATCTCGATGTTTCACTAAAACGTGAGATAGTTGTATTTACTATTTAATTAATTCTAACATTTGAATATAGTGCTAGAAATTATGTGTATGGGAATGAGGGGGTGATTCATACTTTTGCCCTCTTTAGGGTACACTTCTGTAAAAAAACACTCTCAAACGAGATGGGATTTGTATCACATGGTAACTGTAAAGAGCTACTCTATTAATACATACTTAAATATAGAATAAAGGTTTGCCTAAATTTTTACCCTTCAATAAAATTTTCTCAGACGCATTTGTTAGATAAAGCATTGTGATCGTCAAAAAATGGACAATCGAAAATATAATGGATGTAGACGTTTTAAGACCCGCTTAACCTGCAATTTTTTTTTGCAGTGTCATCTGTCTTTTTTCGAAACTAGAGCCTAAACCATCTTAATGTTCGGACTAAAACTTGGTATATAGGGTATTCATAAGTTTCAACATAGAGATTTTTGTGAATATCCCTCCAACCCTAAAATTTAGAGTATTTTATTAAAGATCGAAACGATTAAAAGAAAAGTTTTTTTCATAGTCGGCTCTAACGAGTTTGAATAAATTTCGAATATGGTCACTGTTTAACATTAAGAATAAAATTATAATTATCAATGACCAATGAAAATGAATTTGAATGTAATTACATAAACAAAAGTTTCCAAATTTGATAATCATATATTTATATATATTTGAAATATGAAATAGCATTGAAAAGTTTGAGTAATATTAAAAATTGAATAATTTAATTTGAATTATGTTTTTATAAAACCAATAATTTCTAAAATATTGCCAAATGTAAATATTTTATATTGAGGTCTAGGAAATTATCTTTGGTAAACAGAGATGTTATTCTTTTTTCGCAATGTTTATGTGGATCAATTTATATTATTTAATTTATACTATTTATTGGAGTGTTCATGAAACAATATATATTATTTAGTCTTACAAATATCATAATTTTGTAGTAAATACCTTCATTTTTAGGCAAATGAGCGAGAAAGCTTGTGTGGTGCAGCGTATTCTTTATTTAAAATATATTATAGTAATTGTGATATTATTTACATTATTTTAAGGGGCCACGTAAAATCTCAAGAAAATACCAAGTTGATCATAATCATGTCCTTGATTTTGACGCCATGTTATCGTTTTATTGGTATATCTTAGACAATGCTCATGGTTACATACAAATTGTATATGATCATCTTGTGAAAATATGTTTAAAGATAATGTTTAGTTTTTTTTTTCATTCTGGATTAAAAGGGCATATTATATTCTTGTTCCTCGTCATTTTTCTGTTTGTATATTATCTAAGCATTTATGTTGGGTATGTACAGTACATCCTTAAATAACATAAATGTTATTTATTAATACATTAACACACATTTTTTCCAACGAATTTTTGTCAGAATGAGATGATTTTTTTTTTAATTTTTAAAGTGCATGTTTGATTTAGTTGTGTGAGTTAATTAATAGTTTGTATTAATATTTTAATTATTTATTTTATCATACTTAGGCCGTAAAATTCTAGGTACTTGTCATAACAGATATTTAATACATATGCAGTGTTAAATATTTTATAAAAAGTCCATCTTTCAAACAACTTTTTAACTGAAACATTTTGGAAAACTGTTATAAATAATAAAATCTTAGAAATTTAATACCTAAGCCCATGCTGAATTTCCATATCAGCCTAAATTCCAGAGGTTTTATAGAATAAAAAACCCAACAACGCTTTCTCGTCAGAAATGATTGCCAAGGTTCAACCTTATCCCACAAGAGAGGAATGGGGTAGTGTTAACCAATATCGGTCTTGAAGAGGACCTCTTGTTGATACCTCGCGAATCAATGATCCACTAGTAAGGCAGTTTTACAGTTTCTGATCTACCTGATGACACTAATATGTTATCTAGATATTTGCTAAGTTCCTCCTTTTACCAATGACAGGAGTGGTTAGGCAGGTCAACGTCAGGTAAAAGGAGCACTAGTTCAATACCATGTGTCAGTTAAATAGTTTCTATTCATACATGCTTGATGAGGCAAAATTTAAATTACTTATCGACACACTCTAGACATATTTTAATCAGGAGATACATTTAGAAACTACAAAACTTTATTTTGTGGTAAAAAAAACCCTATCAACTATTGGATAGTTGTAGAGTTGTATTCCAGTTATCATTTCAAAATTTATTTGAAGCCTAATATAGAAAATGTCAACATCCAGCTGTCGTAACAAAACATCGTGTTTTTCACAATCACATAATTCCATTATTATCGTACCATAGTACCGTAAAATGTCGAAATGAAGTAATCCAGACTTTTCCAGTGATAGATTTCAAAAAGAAGCAATGGGACACAGAGATATAGAAGATTTATATCCTTCTACAATACACAAATACTTTGATTAATTTTCAAAATCAGTTTGGCAGGTGTTAAGTTAACACTATTTCTATTCTATAATTTCAAACATTTATCTGTACTCAAGAACATTGTTTATAGCACGTTGTGTTATGTATATTTATTTTTTAATTTTTTATGTAATGTGTCAACTTATGTTTTAAGTATACTCATAAACTCATTTGAGCTTTATTTTTTAGTTAATGATGCATTGTAATTTTATATAACTGTTCAGATAATACACTATATTTCTTTGATAAAATTTTATTTAAAATTGTACATTTTAGTGTATGTCAATTTCACATCAACTACTTTTTTAAATGCTTGATTAATTTTATAATTTTCCGGTTAACCCTATCTAAAAAACAAGTGAAAATGATTAATAATTTTATTCTAATATAGGGGCTTAGTGTACTATTTATTAACACGAATTAAATCAATAAATATCCGTTGCACAAATTCCTTTATTATAACCACTCCTTACTTTCAACTATTATTTTAGAATGTTTTCTAAAATGTTAGAAAATGTTCTGTACAACATTCCCCTTTTTGTACAGGTCCCAGATGATGGTAGGCTTTTGGGGTTGGGTGAGGAATTAGGGGAGGTGGTGTTGACGTCACTGGATAAGGCTTGGGTCCTAGTCCATAAATAAAAAAGGTGTGGCTCTAACATTACTTTTCCTACAGGGGAATACTTATAAGAGGTTTTTAGGTAATCGGATTTAAGTTAGAGAACATTTTTTTATTTTTCCTTTGTCCCTGAACTTGATATCTGTAAAACGGACCCATTCACAACCATTCTACTTCTTACCCAAATCGAACAATCTCATAATGAATATTAATATCCTCTCGGAATTAGAGTATATATATTTTGAGTGTTATTTTTTAGGTATTGATAATATCTTTCAAAAGTGAAAGCTACATATTAAAAAACTTGACGTATGAATACTATTAACTTTTTTAGCTGCCAAAAAAAATTGGATATCAATTTTTTTATAAATTTTAAGTAATTTACTAACTATTTCTATAATAACACTTCTTATTGTGTTAAAGTGTTTTATAAAATACGAGAAATTACAATTAAATCTCAAAGGTGATTAAGTAATGAGTTAAATGAACTAAAAACAAATAGAAATATTTAACTCCCAATGTGGAGTATAGGGATACAAAAAGGCTTCGCTAATCCGGCTATTCCTTGTTGCAGTTTCTGTGATCGGCTAATTTCGGGTGGCGTGGGTTATCAGCCCACCCACCATGTGGATTTCTTCGTGCGCGTGAGAAAGAGACTTAAAGTTTTGCATGAAAGGTAGTTTAACATATCTAGGGATCTTTTCCATGCCGCAATCGATGTAGTAAAGACGGATTTACTTTCCCTTTCTAAGGAATTTGTGCAACGGATATTTATTGATTTAATTCGTGTTAATAAATAGTACACTAAGCCCCTATATTAGAATAAAATTATTAATCATTTTCACTTGTTGAAAGTCATTCTAAATGGCCTTTCTACAATCAGAATTAATATGTGACAAATGGTAAATGTGAAATTTCGTACCACGTGACATTTCGCACCACTTAGGGGGATGGCTACCTGAGAAAGGTCTACTAATACTTTAAAATATTTACGATGTAACAAATGGTGCCTCTTAATTAAATTAAATTTATTTAGGTGAATTTAATTTAATTATTGTATAAGATGCATCTCATGTGCAAGGTCAGGTCGCAAAGGAGAAGGGCAATGGTCATGGAGCGTTTCAAGTATTTGAAATCTAACTTAGCCTAGACAAACCTAGCCTAAAATAACCTGACCTACGCTAAACTATCTTAAACTTATCTAACCTAACTCACTATTTAACTTACACTAACTGAAATGTTGACGTTTTCACAAATATCTACTATCCAGTAATGATCCTTGTTTGCACATATTAGCCCGTTTTTTTCTAGGCTAATTAGATAGATGTGGTACCATTTGTCACACCATAAATATTTTGAAGTCATTAGTAGACCCTTTTCAGAAAAGGTGGTTCGAATTTTTGTGAAAAGTTGAGTGGTACGAGGGGGCATGTAGGTTATTATATTTAGGGATTATCGTTTATTAAAAATACTGTATTTTAAAGATTTGTTTGGTGTTAGATTTAGTGGAGCTAAATTAAACAAGTTATTTAAAGCATAAAGTTAGAGGAAATCTTTTGGCCAAAAATTAAAAACAAAATCTAGAAAACAATAATGAAGGGTTGGCTTTATTTGTTTAAATGTAAACGATCTCTTCCAAGAGACAATTAAATTAGGGAAAAAAAACCTCAATGTTGGTGATTCTAGATATTTATGTACAATTAATAGACATTATTTCATCAAATTATTTAAGAATTTATAGATTGAAAGAGTTACATGACATTTGGGTATCTAAGGTATACTAAATCCCTAATTTATTATTTTAAGATAACCCTAGACATAAATTAGTGTTGGTTTTTATTTTATATATTAGAGTCCTCTGCTTAATCCTTTGCTCTATTGAATTATTTTATGTTAAGCTGGAGTTAGTTCTTTTATCTTCTAGAGCTAAAGGTTTTTAATTGATTATTATAAAACATAAGGCACTTATTATACATACATACTTTACCTCTAACACTTCAAATATCTACTCAGTCCAGACAATTTGATGTGTTCGTTCGGACTCTGATTTGTTGTACTCACACATGTAAGACCAACAAATACGGACAGTTTGATGAATAGTTGGTTAGAAAGATCAATTAAAATCCTAAATAATTCTGGTTTTATTCCCTGTAGGTTCTGTTATTTATATTTAGTATTTGATCACAGTTTATTCTTGCTATCTAATTAGTGGATATCTATACACCTACGTACTAATTACACTGATGGTTTTAAGGATTAGGAAGTTTTAATTTATAGAAAGTATAGCCGCATTTACGAGAAGTGAGAATGGAAAACAAATTTTGGAAAAACCACTATCAATAGCTTACACCGACTGAGAATCGAACCTCGATCTCCCCATCATCGGTGTTCTAGTCAACTATAAGAATAGCACGTTAGACCACGCTGCCACCAAAGCTGTTCTATTAGTCTTATTTCGATATTATTTGTGTGTTAATGAAGTGCAAGTAAGCACATTTCTTAAGTGCTCTCTGTTACTCACATCATTTTATTATTCTCATCTTTATTATTATTATTATTAAATATTCTCAGATATTTTTAACATGGGTTAGATAGTTATTGTCTAACAGCTTAGCTCAATTGGTATCGAGTCTCTCTACAGAGGTAAGGGTTCCGGCTCCTATTCCCACCGTAGACGAAAAATGTACCATTGGTGAAATTTACACAGTATTGAGTTAACGTCATGAGACACTATTTTGGATCTCAGTTAGTTTATAATTAGTGTTCTAATATATTTATTCACCTCAGAGATGGCATGTTTAATATATATGAATATATTTATTATCTTGTATGACTTTAATTTTAGTGAAATAAAAGTTATTTATAGTCTACAACCTCCCTCCCCACCCCCACCCCCTTTTTTGCTCCATGAAACAAAAGTATTTTCCTATATCTAGTTTAAACTAGGGTCATTGTCTGAGAGTCAAAACCTGATCAATCACGACCCTTTCTAGAACTACGAGTCTACTAGGACATTGTCAAATGACAAGAGTTTGTCTACCCATCACCTCCCAGTGATGTACAAGTTTGGTTCTTCCACCGAGGCGCTTAAAGTTCAGTGTAGGAGTTGCGCTTTGTCCGTCGGCGCTTGTGTCAATTATCTTCAAGGATTGAGAACAAAGGATATGAGCCACGACTACCGCTTCGAGTAAGGCCTACCTACCTACACACAATAATAATAATTATTAATTCCCCCCATCCCTCTTCTTCCGACAACGCCCCGAATAAACGCGACTCGTACATACGGCGAGCAGATGTTAATAAGTTTCATTTACCAGAATAAACTGTAATAATACACTGACGAACACTGTTATACAGCCTTCCTAGATAAGGTTAAGTTAATAGAATTGAAGGGATATTGTCACTTGGAGCTACAACGGACTAAGGGTTCGTTTCTTCTGTTACAAAGCTACTCGCTGTGACATTTTTCTCACATTTATTATTATTCCAGCAATATAGTGACAGAAAACAGTATAAAACGTAAATGCAGCCTGGCTAGTTGAGATAGATAGATATCCGAGATCGTACCAATCAGAAGTTGCGCTCTGGTTGAATAATGATATAAACTTTAATAGAAAATGAGTTTGGTTTTTACTTGAAGGAATATAAAAATATTTTCTATTATGTTATACATATATGAATAGTTTGGAAGTGGAACTTTTCCACTCTGAAAAATCTAAAATGAGCCACATATTTTGGCAGATCATTAAGACATAAACTAAAGGTAACAAATATATGACCGTAGAATGGATATTTGTGAATCATATGATTCTATTTATTAGGGGGCTCTTAATACAAATTATCTAGATATTTGTATTTTCCGCCTCCCCTTTTTGTTTTCCAACTGCCGGACTGCTCCAACCAGTAGTGGTAATATCACAATGTTTATGGAGTTTAACGACCTTGACTAAAATGGAGATTTCGAAGCTATTTTATCAGCTGGGTTGCACCTTAACTTAACGCAGTCCAAACACTATCACACTTAGACGCCAATGTACAAAATAGAAAGAGAGGTAAGAAATTTAGAAGTTTACCCGGAGAAGGATTTGTCTATGAGCTGATGACCCTTTTCCTCTTCTTCTGACGAGTTTACACACATACTTTAATATTTGCGCTTTGGAAACATTGACTTGCTTTTTTAATTTCACCTTTTTATTGTTTTCTATTACAGATAGACATATGCTACCACGGATTTTTTAATCTACATCCTGGTAGGAAGACTCCTACAGGCCATTTCCGTGACTAAGTAAAATAGCCCAAGTCATAGAGGATATAAAAAAAGTTTAGAAAAACCTCCTACGAATAAAACAAATTGTGACACTGTAGGGCTATTTTTTAAATTATTTAAGAATCAATGTTTTTCGGTTTAACGCTACATCTTTAAAACCCGCCTAAAACGTAAATTCATTAACATGGGAAATACTATATTGACCGGCCGTGACGTCACAGGTAGGCAACTTGCTTGGGATCTATGTTTTAGTGGAAATGTATATCTCTCTTCAGGTACATTTACTGTAAGAAAATACTACTCTCATTCCGCTTCTCTCAGTATCCTGGCTAAGATTTTGATAGTCATTCCGTCCGGGCTATCTGCACAATTACCCCGAAATAGGATAGGATTAATAAGGTAGAAATATATTTTTTGTGTACATACATTCTCGTGGGACAAACAGTAAAGTGGGAAACTGTTAAGGGACAATACCGTGTGTGCCTAGCATTTATTTCTAACCCTGAACTCCCTGGTGACAGAAAATCATACAATACCACGCTGACGTATTCATCCACGTGCCAGCTGATGAGTAGTTGATAGCGTTTAACAAATTTACAAATAACTTAACTAATCACTGTTTATACATTCATGGGGCTCCATTATTCAGATATACTGAGTCCTAGATAAATAAAAAATATACGATAATCTTTAAAATAATCAAACTCAACATAATTGCTCATTGGCAAACCTTTTGATGTATTTATGGGATATAAAAACACTTAAGTTTTTAGGTTTTAGGTATAACGTTTGTAAAGAACAAAATAAAAATAAAACACATTTAATTAGTTAAAATCCTTAATAATCCAACGTCTCAAGGACCAACGTGGTTGGTCGTTTGTTTCAAATAGCTAAAGGAATAAGAATAAATGCACCCTTTTATAATAAAAGAACAATTTGTAGAGTAACCAATAAGTTTAGTAACTACGAAGTAAGATCTTTTTCACCGTGTTTATAGCCGTCCGGGCTATACGCATACATCAAATACACTAATGGAGTAGGAATAAGGAAGGTAGAAATTTTATAGGAAGTTTACCCGCATTTTCAGGAAGAGAGATTGGGTAGCACTTTGGTAAAAAAGCACCCCCAGTTTACCTCAACCAAGATTTGAAGTCCAATTTACTAATCCAATATGATAGTGACGCTTTATGCTATTTTACCACCGATGCGAATGCAAAATATAGCCTTTAGCAACTATTATCTTAAATTATGCTAAATATAGTATTAATTTATGAATATATGCTTAAAAAGTAATAGCCACCTCCTCCCAACGCAACCCTCTCCAGCCTAGTTTCAGTGTCTCACCATGAATGTGTATTTTACAACCAAACAAGCAAAGAAGTTACAATTTCATGGTCTACACTATGTTATTATTCCGATTTTTTTTGTTTGACCACTAATGAATTTATAAAATATTGCTAGTATTAAAAAATATACCTACTTCGCGCGAATGCTTTAAAGTTACTCAAAATGCCCAATAATTACTAAAAAACCCTGAAAATTTCCTGAAAATGACACAAAAATGACTCAACCAAGAAAGAATGGCCTTAAATTCCAAAATTACAAAAAATGACCGAAAAAACTTATAAAATATAAATTTTTAGAAAAAAATGAGCACAGAGTTTATAGGTATATACTTACGAGCATTGTATGTGGCGATAAAAAAAAAGTCATTAATTTCCAGGCCTTGCTCATAATATTAGATGATAGTGTAGTTGGTAAGGGGAGACTTGCTACCTTTCTGCTTGAAGGAGGTGTACTTTTCCATGGACCAGTGATTTTAAACCTTTTAAAACAAATGGCATATCAAAAAAGTTGCTAAAATTCTCATGGAACACCATCAGGTTTTTAAGGCTAGATTTTATAATAATAATAATAATAATAATAATTAAAAAATATTAATATTTAGTTTAAAAATTGAACAACTAAAATTCTAACAGTTTTGTTATTTTTAAAAATAGTTTCAATCATGTGTTTTAATTTTTGCTTCTCAAAATGCTTATTGATTCTTTTTGGCCTTCCCTCAAATTCACATGGCCATGACACTTTGCGGTATATCGGTTGAAAAACTATGCCTTAAAACTTAGTTCTTTCTTACACGTTTTCTAGATCACTCCCCATAATAATGTCCTAAGCTATCTTCAATGACTTTCCTTTTGTAAACCCCTTGGAATAATCGACCCACATAAGGGAAGGAATTCTACGTTAGCCGAAGCAACTCCAGCCCTCTTAACAACAACATCAACAAGCATGTCGATATCGGAAAAGCCAGCTAAGTCAGCCCTCCTGTATGAAGGAATGATGATCAAGAGGAGAACGCCAAGAATGTTGTTGTGTGACCCAACCCACGACTATATTCATACCATATTGTGGGAGGTAAATATTAAATTAGGCAAGTTACCATGTTGTTAAGGGGGAGAGGAAAATATTTGAGGGATGATCAATGTTATTAGCTTGGAGCTGACGGTAAAGGAATGTTAAAGGGATAGAGAAAGGGGCTAGTTTGTGGATAAGAGAAGAGATTTTATGCATGTGACGTCATTCGAGGAGGGTAAACTTTCTATTCCACTCTTAATTTGCTGTACATGCTCTTATGGACACTTCTATTTCTAACATATTGGTTCCCCCACTAGTGATGTTCTTTTTTCAACCCTGTAGTTTTGCCATTTTGTAGCATCGTTATTTCTATGTAATAAGCATGCTTATTATAAATAAATATTACGGAACTATGGATGGACTTTCTCGCTCTATTGTTCAAAAATTGATATACTAATTCGAAATTCGTATTATAGCTGATGCTAGCGAACCCAAGAGCAAATTGTGCCATACATACGTAAAACATTTTTTTAATCATGGCTTGAAATTTTATAATTTTATTTTTAGAGAATTAACGTCTTCATTTATATATTTGGACCAATATTAAGTATCGATATTGGGTCCCCAAGGGTCAACACTTCATATTAAAATTTTGACTTTTAGTTAAAATTTTCGTGATTTTAGTAGAGAATGCACATCTTATGGTTATCGAATTGCGATTAAATATCTCTTTTATAAATGTTGACCAAGAAAATAGGTAATTATTGACTATTGAATCTAAAATGAGAGAGAATGTTCATTACTGTAAAAGGGCAGATCCCGGAGTGTGGGTGGGGCGTGCCCACTTTCAGGAAATTAAATCAATGTTAAGGTTACTACTAGTTTTAATGTCACTTATACTATCTCATCAACCAGATTTCAAATTTTTAATTGTTATTGGTAATATTATTAAATGATTAATATACGGTAATTATTATAAATACTTAGGAAAATCACATTAAGTATTAAATTGGTGAACATAGGCATTAATGAAACTACCCAAATTTAAGTTGAACGAACATTACTTAGGTTTTAATTTATTTATCATTTTTATTATTACTATTTAAATTTTTATAATAAATGAATATCGTGCTTTAAACAAAATATTAAACTAATGCCATACAAATAAACCGTTAGTATGGCTTAGTTGTAAAATTTCGATTTAGAATCAGAATAAATAGCTATAATAAAGTGTATTGTTCGAAATCTGAATAATTCCATCTATTCTGACTAATTGATTTAATAAATAAAAGACTAGTTATATAATAATTCTTATAGTGTTTAAACTTATTTACCTCTCAATAATCACTATTTGTTTATGTTCTTTTTATTTGCATTTAATAAATTTCAATACTATTCGCAAATTTAAAGTTATATCCTTCATTAGAGGATTATTCTCAAGTTTAGTGCTACACTGAAAAATTACTTAAAGATTTACTCTCAAATTATGAAGTATTTTATGTCAACATTTCTTGAGGTGCCCTCCCCCCTCCCCCCCGCTGACCTCCTCGACCCGATCCCAATTATGAGAAAAGATTTATGTAACTCATCATTATGCAACCTCATCTACTTACCCATATCTGTATTACTTTTTCGAACAAATATGTTCTAAATCACCTTGTTTTCAAAGTTTCTAAATTTGTTTTCATCATTTAAGTTAAGAGACCACATTTCACACCCATAGAGAACAATCGTATTTTTTTTTTAATATTCTGAATTGTATATTCTTTGAAAATAGATGAAATATCAACAACTTATTGACCGAGTAGTAAAATGCATATCCCGACTGTATTATTTTCCTAATTTCCATTTTAATATCGTTATTGATGGTTAAAATGGTTCCTAAATATTTAAACACATTAACCATTTCGAATGATGTTCGAAATAATCTATAAAATACCGTCCCCAATCGGTTCTCTCCTCTCGATTATATACGTAGTCTTTCATATAAGCAAATTTATATTACGTTTTAAATATTACTCTTTTCTATGAAGTCACAGCTGAGATATATATTTCAGAATATTGCGATAGTCTTACAGCTTACCGTTTCAAAGGACCTTCTCAAAACTAATATCGTGAAAGGGATTATATTCAAATCAAAGTGTAACAAATAACAAATACTGACGTGAAAGGCAGTGTACTCCTGTATTTAAATAAAACATAAATTTTAAGTATAAATGTTTCAATTTGATTCATAATTCAAGTAAATATAAATATTTAACTTTTATACAGAATATATACTGGCTCTCTGATAAAATTAATAAAGCTCATACAGTTGAATATTATTCACAAAGTATTTTTCTTTATTTAAAAACTAATTTGATAGGGACCCCCCTTCGCCTCCAACTCATTGACCCCTCTTTTATTTTCGACTCAAACTCTGCAGGGAGAATTCCAACAGATTTATTAGTTATTATGGAATGAATACTCTTGAAGCATACAAAGGCCATTGAAATTGTTTATTAGGGATGGAAAACTGCCCTTGGCTACCGGTCGATGAAATTATTTTGGGAAATGGAAAGAAAGGCATGAAAGGTTTAATAAGCTTTGAAGTCAAATTCATGTGAACAACTTAAGTTTACTGAAGGTCGGTATTTGAGTAAGCTGTATAATATTATTCAGTTTCTGTAAACAATCATTAATTTTGGTAAATTAATTTATTGTTTTGGTCTGTTTTAAAGTATCACTTTCTATTGAATGTGCTCGTGGATTCTTACTCATCTTGACAGGCCCCACGTCATGGATATCATTTATACACTTTTTATTTACACTCATATATTATTCATCTTAATAAATATTTGTCTAATGATGACTTTAAAACTTGACACATATTTAGAATAGTTTTGAATGAATAGTTTTTGAATGACTAACTCTAAATTTCACATTCACCCTAATACATTTGTATTAACGTGAGGTATTTTCCAAAAACTCCTAATTAATTAAAATACTACTTCTAGTTTACAAAAAAAAAACCTTAATAGTTTAAGATCATTTAGAATAATTAATTGAATACATTATAAAACAGAAATGTTGAATTTTAATGTTATGATTAATGGATTTTAAAGGGTTAACACACTTCATAATTTAAAATATTTTGATTCCTCAGTATTATAATTTGAAAATAAATTATGAATTTGTGATCCTGCGATTGTCAACATAAACCATTTGAATCATTATTGTAATTATTTTTACCTTTCACCATTCTGCCATTTATAAATCAAATTTTTACACAAATTATTGATTAGGTTGGCCTATGGAATTTCTAAATTAATATTTTTTAGTGCGTATAACCCGAACGGGTAGTAAGACGCGGTGCTAATAATAATAATAATAATAATAATATTTTTTAATGCCTTTTAAACAATTTTCTGCCTTCTTGAGATGAATCAAAAACCATGTTTTTGGCATTTGACCAGATGTTAATAGATTACTTTATTGATTAGATTATATAGAATATTTAAATTATAATAGATATTGGTGAGAATCTGTAGGTGTTAAATAAATATTGTATTGTAAATGTGTTTTAAATCTTAACGATCCACACAATAACATTTATATAGCTATTTAAGGTGACATAATGAGTTGAGGAATAGATGTTTAAGATTCAGATTTAAATATTAAGATTTGAATATCAGCTATTACTGTCATGTAGAATATTACATTATTTAACTATTTATATTATTATTTTTATGAGAAATGTTATAGGAAATGAAATCATAACTTCAATTTATTGTGGTTCTCTAATTTGTTTTGTTTTAAAATTGTCATCGTCTTAATATATATACTTTATTATTATGATTAAGTAAAATATGTAAACCTTGAACAAATTTTGAAAATAAATTAACAATTACAGTAATAAAAAATGTATTAGTTTCACTTAAAATATTTATTATCTAAGTCTTATAGTAAAACAATTAATAAAAATGTTATTTGAAAATGTTGCAATTACGAAATTAAATAATTTACAAATATTAATATAATGTATCAATAAGTAGTTATTTTTATCTTTATTTATCTGGCAGAGAAAGAGTTCTATTTATTTCAGTACTCTTAACATCATAAAATAAGTGTAATTATTCGAAAAGATGATTAAAGTTTGTAATAAAACAAATTAGAAAAACCAATACAGCTTGAACATACAATTTCATTCATTACCAAATATTAATTATAATATCCATTTATAAATAAATTGTACAATGTTTTAATAAATTTATGTTTTCCAAAACTAACAATATAAACATAAGTTTCAATATTCATTAATAAGATGATAATCGTTAAGGCTATTGCTAGTAGTTATTATATTTTAGATCTTAAACTTAATAGTGACTAACAGAAGTACTCAGCATTGCCTATGGTAGTAATTTTCTTTGACTCTGACTGAAAAAAAATCTCTTATTTTTATTTATTCCGGGCTAGGTTAATTAATTTAAAATAATCAAATCTAAATTCCTGATTTGAGGTGGACATATTCGTGTACAGGTGCTACTAAATTTTGAAATTTCTGTTCTCTACTTGCGGTAGATATCATGCAACCCTCATGACAGACACAAAAATTCTTCATTTTATTAATATGCATTTTTAGGAAAAGGCTTTCAACTAAATACACACATCGCTTTTGATATTATAAGGAGGTCTACAGTTTATTAGAATGTAAAACCGATTACGTTTTGTTTTAGTGATAGTAAAAATTCATACACACCTACTACCAGATTGGGAAAATAATATTAAATTTTTGGTAAATGGTTAGAAAATAAAGCAAAACTTTTTTCTGAGTCTATAACTTACTTTCTATTGTGGAGTTTTACAACCAAGTTTCAAATAATACCTTCAACAAAAAAGTAAGATATATAACTATGTATCTTTAAGACATTTAAAATTTATGTCAGGATCAAGGTCACAATAAGAAAAAATGCACAGAACGGTTGCTACCTCTAAAAAAATGTTTTATTTTAGATTCCTTGTACCAAAGACTGAAACATGTTCCCTTTTAAACCCCATGCCTTGGGATTCAATCAATATTGGTACGATACATACTTTCCTACCCTACCCATCTCTTAAATATAAATGTATTTTCTGATATAAAAATGAACCTTTCCTCAAAAACACGACTTGAAAATAAAATGGATTTGAGAGTCTTGAAACAGAATATTACGCCAATCCATACACACAATAAATTTAAATTGAAGTCATAAACATACACCTTATTGTTGGTGTTAGAACCATGTTTATGTTATAAAGAAAGATCATACTAATGTGAGACCCATATGTGCATGAGTAAATCTCTCAAAGGGTCTTAATTTAAACTACAATATTCAACTTACACAATAATTTAACCTTCATATGTTTACGACCCCTCCCCCCATTTTTTGACCACGTATGTTTGAAGTAAACATGAATTTAAATTAATATTTCTTGATAAATATAACAAGGAGTAAGGTAAGGCCTTTTTAAAGCTAAAAAGTTGGATGTATTAAAACTGAGAAAAAGTACAGAATGTAGAATATCTTGGAAGAGGGATTGATATTGAGGGTGATATTATAAAGGATTTAATAAGAAGTGGGCAGAAAGGGGAAATGTTATAAATTGGTTTCTTAAGAGACGAGCTATCGAGAAAAGAAGTGCCCTTAGAGTGTAATGAAGTGTTGTAAAGAGCGCCCTTTCTACCCATTGTCACATATTCAGCTGAAACATGGACGGTGAATGTAAGATAAACTAGGAAAGTGTAGACCATGAGCATGAAGTTTTTGAGGATTAGGTTAGCTGCCACGAAGATCAGTACTAGGAATGAGGTTAACCACGAAAGAGTGGTGGTACAGGGAGTACATGAGTCAGTATTAGAAATGAGATTATCCAGGAATGAGTGGTGGTACATGGAGTAAATGAGGTGGTAGAGGAACGACTGAGATGGTATGGCCATGGAATGAGGATGGAAAAGAATAAAATACTAAATAGAATAATGGAGATAAAGTATTAATAAAAACGCAAGGAAGACCAAGAAAGAGATGGAAGAATATATAAAAGCAAGTATGTAAGCTATAGTAGAAGAATGGAAATGATTAAAGAAGGAAAACTGGTGGAAGAATACAGGAAGGTGGAGTCATTTTATTTAACCAAATGGCCACAGGTTGGAAAGATTTGATAATGATAGTGATGATTTCTTTCTAAAATACAGGTCATTAGGCTTTAATCCTCATAAACCGTATAGCTTGGTGAGAAATTGCCTTTAAACATGTTGAAAGATAAATAAGAGAATATCTGCTTTGGTGATCAAATAGTGTAACTATAGCTTGCACTATAGATTAGATTGCTAGTAACTGGGATATCATGGTGGTTTTTGAGGGTATTTTTTACTTATTGAAATAACACTTAGCATTAAAAGGTAAGTTTCTTATAAATTCTATATTCCTTATCCCCTATTGGATTAGAGAAATTCAATATTGATGTGTGTGACCTTTACAGATAGTGAGACAATGTGAAAAATAAAATTAATTGGAATGTAAATTTGACAGTCTCTATAAATATACTTCACACAATTTCAACCTAGTTTTGTGTAGTTATTATAATCTCTTAACAAACACAATATAACCCCCTGATTATTTCTCACAGTTAATATATACTGTACTAAAGATAGAAAAGATTTTTTTAAAATTTTTATCTAAACATTAATTATTGCAGATTCCTTATAGATGCACTGTCAATATAGATGCAGACTAAATAGTAATGTAAATTCAATATATATGCACATTCAATAGAGACGTACAGTCGGTATAGATATACAGTCAATGTATATGCACAGTAAAGAGACATGTACAGTAAATATGGATGTACAGAAAATATGGGTGCACAGTCTATATAATTAAGCTCATCAAATATATCAAATAGAGAAAACATGTTGAAAATTATAAATAAGTTTAAAATTAAACTATGTTTAATGGTAAGTGAAATTGAGATATAATATTGTTTAAATAAGCTATTTTAATCAATTAAAATATCAATTGGGCTATCCTTAACAGACAGTTGTTCTTTGAGATAGTGAGATAACATGATTTACAAATGACTTGGTCCCATTGGTCTCTCTCCCTTTTGGTTTTTGCACAGCTTCTTACTACCCACTGAGACTATCCAGATTTAAATATACTGATCCAGTAGGGTTATACAATATTTTATATAAGATAGAATTTAGAGAAAATATACTGGAATTTTGGTGTAGGGATAGTGGTAAAATATTTTTGAAAACTACCCTTATTCCCATTTCCCAGATTCAAAACCCGACTTTCAAATCACCTTACATCCAAACTATATTTGTTCTACACTTAGCTCATGGACCTAAATATTCACAGCAGAATATATTAACTAAGGCAAAGTTGTCTCATTTAAAAAAACAATTGAATAGTAATATATTTTTTTCTATTTCATATAGTTGTTTTGACAGTGCTTCTTACTACCCGTCTGGGTTATACGCTTTAGAATTAATTACGCTGATGGTTTTAGGAGGGCTATGTTTATAGGAAACTTACCCGAATGTGTGGAGGGAGATTGTAAAACCATTTAGGTAAAACCAATCTCATTACATCTGACCAAGGTTCGAACCTTGATCTACCGGTCATCAGCGGTATAATCAACTGATTAAGTATCTTGTAGGACCATGTGACCACCGAAGTATAATTCAGTTAGTTTGAAAATAATTTTAAACACTTAAAAATGGGTATATCCCTATACAATTCAAAAGTGCAATCTAAATATAACTGTTGAAGTATAGGCTACAGATGATCCAAACATTTTAAAAACCATAACACACATACTTTAACATAATCTTTAGTTTTCTTAGATTGCCAATTTAATACGATAATAACTAGTTTCAAACATAATCAAAATACTATTTTAGTCTTCTGCATTAATCGGTCCTGTTAGTTTTTTATTGCTAAAAAGTAAACTAATCTGGTATTTGGCACATGATCTATTCTAAATGTTGAACAGTAAGTCTGAAATGTTTAAGCCTACTTAGAAGGGTGTAATCTGAATTAAGCACTGCCCGGATGCTAGTAGGGCCTCTGCTAGCACAGTAAAAAGACCTTCTCCTCGCCGTGTAATCCAATCTTTGACGTGCAGGAAATAGCAGGGTAGGAAACATCGAAGCATGAAAATCCCTCGCGCACATTGACAACGCCAAGTGAGCGGATTCGTTACGGCAAACATCACATCGTCTGTTCCGGGGTGGG